>JAUJPO010102776.1:0-22849 GCA_032270745.1 Tiaropsis multicirrata | reverse complement strand
CATGATGTTGGGCTAGCCTCTATGATACTCATTACGTACCATGATGTTGGGCTAGCCTCTATGATACTCATTACGTACCATGATGTTGGGCTAGCCTCTATGATACTCATTACGTAGAATCAGCATGTTTGCCACTAGTTTTGAACTAACATTACGCAAAAGCAATACAGTCGAACCCATGTAATTCGAACTCCTACAATTCGAAAACTCATATAATTCAAACAAAATCTTCGGTCCCGTCCGACTTAATCAAACTTAATCACACTCCTATAATTCGAAAACTCATGTAATTCGGGCGAAATTCTCGGTCCCTTGAGAATTCGAATTACATGGGTTTAACTGTACATACGACTATTCAGGATTTCAAATTAAAGCTCTAAAGAATATGCTAATGAATGGATATGCTTTAATATCTTACACGTTCTTTTTGCATTGTCAAGGTCTGACCTTTTGCTAAGTTTATATTATTGAAATATATTTTTTATACTTCTGATTATAATGTTATTAAGGGTCCAAATTCACAAATTTCTTTTTAGTGAATATAGAAACCTTTAGCCTTGTAAATATACTATAAGAATTGATATTGATATTACTTTATTTTACTTACTATTTCTTAAACCCATATTTTACTGTGCACCGTTGTGCAGCATTTTTAATGCTCGTTCATAAATATATGACATTTATCATTCATCTGAAAATGAAGTCATCTAGAGATAAATCGAGTTCAATTCAAAAGGTTTTTTTTACGTAAAATAAAGATCTACACTACCTAGATATTACAATAATAGTTTTTTCCCTGCTTTTTAAATGAACACGTAGTTTTTGATCGTTAAAAACGTTAAAACGTTAAAAAAGATGACATCATTGATGACGTCAGTGAAAATTTGAAAAGTTGAAGTTGAATCAAACTGTCATTGTTTCGAATTCCTTTTTTTTTTTGTAGCAAACATATTAAGAAAAAATATTAGATCACGTAATTGAAAATGAAAGTTTTGATTGGAGGAGGTACAGGCTTTGTTGGACGACATCTTGAGAAAGCATTACGTCAACGTGGGCACACTGTACAACTTATATCACGATCGAAAGGTAAGAATAATTAGATTTATGCATTAAATATGGAAATAAATGAATTATAGTTTGTTTGAAATAATCAAGATTACAACTTACTCTACCAAAAAGGAGCTTTATATGTTTTAGTATTGCATTGATATATATTTAAAATGTTATTGGCATATTCGTCTGGTATAGTGGTATAGTGGGTTGTCTATATGTGCAGTGGTATAGTGGTTGTTGTACTTGTCTTCTGTCCTGGAGGTCCGAGTTCGATACTCATCGTGTTACTGCGATTCCTTGACAAGTGAATCTTCCTTCGCCCCGTTCAACCCATGCCATGCGAGGAGAATTGGGGTACCGTGACTCTGATACTCCAGATATTGTGGTGTGCGGTGGCATTCACTAGATTTTACACCTGCTAGAACCAAATGATCTCTGTATGGTTCTGCGGCTCGCAACCGTATATATGTGTATATATGTAGTTTTATCTCCCTTTTTCAAATCCCTTTTGCGACTTTTCAGGTGCTGACAGAGTGACTTGGAGTGAGTTAAAAGAAGAACAACAACTTCCCGATTGTGACGCTATTGTCAATCTGTCAGGCGAATATATATTGAATCCCTTTCGACTGTGGAACGAGACCTACAAGAAAGATATCTACGAAAGTCGTATTGGAACTAACCAATTATTAACGGATTTGATTACTAAAGGTAAAACTTCTTTTTTTTTTTTTTTGCTGTCGATTGAAATCGTGTTGAATGAAATCATTTTACTTTTAACCATTATAGGCCGTTCCCGATCATGCAGGGTGGGACGGATGTAACCTTTTCCTCGTGATTCACCCTCGAAGCTTTTACAGTAGTTTTATCCCGGACAAGTTAGATGTTTTAACAAGACTTTAACTCAACCCCCTCCTCTGACTACACCTATTCTTCCATGGAACATAAACAGCCCATTTAACCTTTGTTTCTGCCCATTTTATTACCTCATTACAGAGCTGAAAGATGATTTCGGATGTTTACATTTAACATTAAACGCCACGGTTAAATTACTGTATAATTCTTATTCCCATATCCACCTTGGATTCAATAAAATCTATATTGTTTCGAAGATACGAGGGAAAAGAAATACAGAGAAGCTAGAGAGTTATTTCGAGAAGTTTGAGACAGATTGTCATTAAGAATATTTATATCTTGGTTATATAGTCACTGATCTGTATCCTAATCGTCAAATTGAGACACTATTTTCACGGGAAATCCGTAAGGAAATACCCTATCAAGTAAGCCAAATCATGGAGGTAAGAAAAACACACATGGAGACTCAACGCATACTATTCAATTATATCTAATTCTTGCTAGTAAATTGTTGCTTGGTTGCTTTGGGAAAAATCAATTACTCAGGCATGCATTCATGGGAATATTAAATTTCAACTCCTTAAATACGAAAATTCTATACACTTTTAATTGTTGCATTGAAAGATAACACCGTTATTAATTAAAAATGAGACGAACTTGCAAAAATAAGCACAAAATTCCTTATTTTTAAGCGTCGCCGCTCGTGGAATCACCACGAAACATCTCCGAACATCTCACACTTTAGTTCTTATAATTTATTTTTTGACTGATTTTGCTTCCAATGATTGGTAATCAAAGAAAGCCGATTTCAATAACATTTATAAAGAATTTAAGGACCATTTAGGCTATTACAGAGACGTTTATTCTCCATGTGTTTTTTTACCTCCATGCCAATCCAAATAAAATACATCATAATTTTCCCATTTGTCCTTTGTTTATCCCCACGGCTGATAGCGGGAATGAAACCATATGACTTTTTTCCTTCGAAACAATTGAAAGTCAGTTAAGTCAGTTAGACTGGTAGGTTCATTGTTCAAGAATCTTAAAGTCCTAAAATACTTTACGATAATAACCAATATGAAATATTTCTCATACATAAAAAGTATGGCTTATACTTAAAAAAAAAAATACCCTGCACCAGTTAGCCCATATACTACAGGATTCCCACAACATTTAATTTCTCAAAAAAGAGGAGATTTTAGGATTATTTTATTGAGGAGAAAATTTTACTTTTTTAGGAGATTCAAAATTGAGGAGATTGAGGATAATGGAGAGGAGAATTTCTTACTTACTGAGGATATTTTAAAGGAAAAAGAATTGAGGAGATTTTCATTAAAAACCAAAAATGAGGAGCTGTGAACACCCTACACTGGTAGTTGGTTTTATAAAATACCGTACATAAATCAGCACTACTTGTAATATTTTCCACATCACGACATCAAGGTATGGAGTCAACTGTTTCGTTGGATGCTTTGGTTATAACACCTCGTGGTGATACCTGTTTGATATGAAGAAATAATTTCGTATTGTATCAAACTATCAAACTAATTTTAAACAGATAAAGCGTCATTGGGAAAAAGTGACTAAGTAGTTTTGGGGCCGGTGACGAGTAGTTTTGGGGCCGGTGACGAGTATTTTTGCCGAGGTTGTGGCGCTGCCAATTTGTTTCCGTAGTAAAGACTCTTAAACGAGTTTAGAGAACCAAGCATCGAAACAAAGATTTGTCTCTTTTATTCAAGCGATTTTTAGAGAATATTGTTCTAAAAAGAATGCCGTGGTCTCAAATGTTTGCTCTAAATATGGGATACAGACATAGAGACGAATACATGCTGGAGTCGAACGAACCGTTTTCTCTATAATAAGATTAAAGTTGATGCGCTTGTTTTTGGCAGAGTCTGCTAAATCACGTGCCTCGCGTGTCCTAGTGCCTAAATATTTTTCACGTGCCTCGTGTGCCCTAGTACCTCACGTGCCCTAATTTTTTGACGTGCCCAATTTCTTTCACGTGCCTTAGGCACGTGATTTAGCAGACTCTTTTTGGCATGTTTTGTTCAATTATTTACGCACAGACGCATATAACCATGTTAGGGTTCTAAAAGAAATTTTAAGACTCTTACCATTTCGATTGGTTCAAGACCTTGCTCAACACGACGTCTATAAGAAGATTGAAACATTAGAAACTCTTACAAGATATAAAGCTGATAAAATTTCATCATTCCTTCTATTATTATAAAGTAATCAGCCTAAAAATTATCTATAGTAAAATACTGAAAATTAAAAAGTCAATAAAAATTGTAAAAACCAGGCCAGTATCACTTATTTACATATTAAAACTGTTTTTAGTGACAAATCTTTTGCAACAGATAGACTGGTCTATGTAATAGTAGATTAAAACAATTAGACTTACTATTGTTGCATAAAAACGGCATGCAAAATTCGTTTTCTGTTTTCTTCAATTTATCTGTCTGCTTCTATTCTTCTTTTACAGTACTTCAAAAATTGAGACTTAAAAAAAACCTACCTTGTCGGACTAAAATATGTCGGACAAAAGTCGACGAATATTTAGTCCGACAAAAAAAGTCCAAAATACAATTTGGGTTTTTTTGGACAAAAGTGACGAAGAATTAGTCCGACATAGTTTTGTCCGATAAGGTATTTAACAATCACTTGAACAAAGAATCTCACTATCTTTGCTACGTTGAAAACCAACCAATTCATGATATTCATGATGCAATCGATACGCATAAAACAATAGATAGAAGAAACATTATGTAAACATTCGACCGCCATTATTGGTGGCAAAAGATCAGACTGGTTAAACAATTTTGCATTAAAACCGGGGATTCACAGGAAAAAAACCTTAATAACTTGTTTCTTTTCAGTAATAAAACTAATGCTTTTATGAAAATCTATTGCAAATCATTAAAGAGCTTGAATAAAGGAGTTTTTGCTTTGTTTTTAGGTATTTGAGCTTGTGTTGATCTTTATTATATTTTTTGGGGGTCCTTCCTTGAAAACACTACAGTACGCGAATGTTTTTGCCATAAGTTAGAAAACCAAGAAAGCATTATTGATGTTACGGTAGCGAAAAAGATTGCGTCATGAATATCATGAATATGAAATCTTTTACCAGTCCACGGGCGTTGGTACCGTAAAACCTCTAATTTAGTGCGACCTCTAATTAGTGCAGATGGTCTTTTTTTGAGAAAATGAATAATTTTATCACCTCTATTTATTAGTGCGGGTGAGTTTTAGGGTATTTCCGATTCACCTCTAATTTAGTGCGATGATGGTCAAAATTACCTCTAATTATAGTGCGGATTGGTCACAAACATTTGGTCATGTACCTAAATTCCTCTCGAAATTTTACTCCGCTGACTTAAAGCAAGGTGGTTTGGAATTGCCAGCTGAATTTATCTTTAAAACGAAAATCTTTTCTGTCAAATGAAAGAAAAGACTTTGGCAGAGATTTAGAAATTTGAGGCGAATCGAGCCAAAGTAGAAGAACAAAATAAAAACAAAAAATGTAAAAAAAAATTGAAAAGGAAAGATAAAAACGTTTCAAATGGTTTTTTTACCTCTAATTTAGTGCGATGTTGATCTGAATTCCCTCTTATTATTAGTGCGACATGACCAAAATAATTATTTTTTATGCCGCACTAAATTAGAGGTTTTACGGTACTCCACGAGGTTCTAAACCCACGATAACAATATGTTTTCCCGTGTAGTACAAGTGTTTCTGTATACATCACGGCTCTGATGCTCGAAACCGTAGGCTTGCTATGTCTGGCTGCTCTGTGATTCCTACTCCCTAGTGGTTAGAACCCATTCCAAGATATTGGAGGGCATATTTATCTCTCTCTATCAAATTTTTCAATAAAGACCTATCAGTTCAATATTTTCAAATCCCGTAGGTGTAGCCGTCAAAGTTTGTACTAGAAAGCAACAGCATTAATAGGATTAGAACCGGGGAACTAGACGAAATAGCCTCCAACGCACAGATACCTAACTACTGAATCGTTAATCCTCTTTCAAAATCAGTACTATACTAATAAAAGAATTTTCCCAAAAATTAGGAAGGAAATTTGTTGGAACTTGTTCTCAGTGTGCTCTGTGCTATTGTATTCGTCTTTTTTTGTATGAGCCATATCACAAACGACAAAAAGAGCCAAAAGAACCCCGGGAACAAGGTTGTGTGTTCAGCTACCGTATGTAGGCTACAGCAGAGCGAGGTACGTGTCCTCAAAAATGTCGTGAAGAAAAATAAATTATAAACTTAAAAAAGACAGGCGCTAATGAATTAATTTAAGAAGGATTTTTTTTGGAACTCATCCCTTCCTACCTTATTATGTAGATTGCAGCAACAGCGAGAAGCGCCAGTAGGACAAATCCACCCATTATACATCCAACTAACATTCCAGCCATTTCGTCGTCGGACGCTACAACAGGATAAATATAAAAATAGCAAGTGATACTTTGATGGAGCTACCTGATATACAAATTAATCAAATGAAATTAACCCTTAAGGCCATGAGAATAAACCAACGAATGAATGAACACATCTCAATTTATAGGCCAAATACAGCATACATTAAACAGGAAAAGAGCACCTTTGTGTGTATCTTGAAAAAAAAACTAAAACACCATGTACCAGATAATAAACACATCTGCCTCACTCATACATAAAAAAATGATTTAAGCCTTTTCTACCCACGACGTGGTACTCTAGTCATATCATATACCAAAAATCATTTGTGTAAAAAATCAGAAAAAACTAATGAACCAATCTCAAATAAATCCCCAAAAACCTCTTTTCCAGGCCGTTTTTGATGGCCAAAATCGGCCGGGTATCCAAATGTGCAAAAAATCAGGAGTTCCAAAGTCTCTATACTTTATTAACATTGAGTTGAGGGGTAGGGCTTGGGAATTTTCTCATCATATTCATATATTGTTTTACTCACTTATTTTTTGACTGGGAATCTTATGAAAAGCATCATTAGACCATTTCGACCAATAATTTTTCTTATAAGGATCGTCATTGACGTAAAAATCTACGCTGGTTGAATATCGTCCGAATATTCGATACGGAGTCCGGAATTTTTCACCAATCAACATCATATCACACTTGAGATATTGGTGTTCCACCTGACGAGATAAAGTTAGATAAATCATTAATACATTACAACTTTGCAGGATCTGTCGATTCATTACAATACCAAATAGTATATGAACTTGTTCTCCCCTGCAAGTTTTTAAACCCTATTTTATAGGCCCATCACTTTAGCGTACTTGGCCTTTCAAGAGCGTTCTGCCCGGTATGTGTAACTGGTGTACTAGCAGATGAAATTCTTTCACGATACTTGAATTTTACAGGCTAATTGGTTTCTCCGTAATATCCCGCCATCTTTTATTTATCTCCATCAACAGGGCGCATGTCGTAACTTAGACTAGAAGTGCAACTTCAAAAATTATTCTTTAACTGTAATCGGACTGTAATCTGTCGGCTACATTAGCATAACCTGTTCTACTTACTATCGCTGAGATGCATTTTATCATTTGGAAATCATAGCGGCCCGGAAAAATGCCGATAAAGAAATGTTTCTTTTGCAGCCTAGTAGAACGTGTTTATAAACTCTCCAAACTCGTGGGCTGGTGGAATGGACTGGTATTTTTTCCTGACTGTAAAACTGGTAAATACCTGACAGCTATTAAAACTGTTTAAACTTTGCTGGGAACCCTGGAAGATACAAATTTTCACTGACAATCGAAGACCTGTTTAGATAATAAACTTCTGCTGTTGGCTGTAAAAGCCAACCCAACATCGTGGTATAATACAGTTTTGACCGAACAATTGGTCATGAAAAAGTAATTCAGTGGTGAATTTTCTTTTGCGACGGTCAAATTGAAGATTTAAGGTATAACTTTTAGGGGAAAAAAATTAAATTTGTTCGGGCAATTTCCCATTTTTGTATATTTTAAAACCTTTTGAATGTAATTCTCATGTTAAATGGACTTGCTGGTGACGTTATCTCGCATTATAATACGATTGACATCGCCTATTGGATTAGGATACTTTAGGGTAACAAATTTTGGTAAAAACAAAATATGGCGGATTTGGCAGGAATTTAATTTCGCGGATGGCAAAAAATATTAACTTGGCGGACGTTGAAATTTTTAACCTAAAAATAGTGTAAAAACAGCATGCCCTGAATTTCCAAATTTTCAAAAGATCGGATAGACGAATTTCGTGGCTAAAAAGTTAAGAAGACTTGGAAATACACTTTCATCAAGTATCTCACTGATTTGATCTATTGATTTTTTTATTCCATCTCGCTGGGCCTTCACGCCGTTACGGGTTCTTGTTTTATTTACAGATGGATTTAGCCTCTTTTTTTACTGAAACATAGACACTATTAGTGGGAAAAATCTCCATAAGTGACCTGGTTGGAAATTTTCAAATCATTGTTTACGTGCTATGAACGCGTTGAAATTGGGCAAGTCAGACTTTGTTTTTGTGCCTTCAAACATGGAACAACATTCTTTTTAGCGATTTTTCACCCGGGCATAAAACAAAGTCAATTTTTTTATCTTTCTTAAATTACATAAAAATGAAAGTCAGCCATTCGAAACCATTTTAATTGATATCTAATGGATCATACACATACCGTGCCCTCTCACTCTTTTGCACATAAACTTTTTGTCCTAGGCAGGCTATACTTCCATATTACTTTATTTGGTACCTAACTTTTTAGATTTTAATACACTGTATATACACATTTAATTTCATTGCTGGGCCTTCACGAACGCTATATGGGCTTCTTGTTTTACTTTTAGTAAGGTAACAAAAAGCTCATTTTTGTCGAAACAACAAAAACTGCAAGGTGCAAGCGAACTGGTATCACCACACAGTTTTGGCGTAGCACGGCGTAGATAATTCGAGAAAAATGGAACGCTTTTAAAATTTAGAACAAGATTACAGAGATGATAAAATTGCGCTCTCTAATAATGTTATTTATTGGTAAAATCAAGGAGTTAATAAAATCTATTGGTAGCTTAATACCAAGGATATTTAGGACGTTAGACGTGTATAGGTCGTCCTGTACATAATTCGTCTAAACAAAACCACCTAGACGACCTATACCGTCTAAGTTCTAAAATATCCTCTTGCGTAACCTCGCTATTAACGTACTTCAGCTGATTTATTGTAAGGTGAGCCGTCCAATGGGATTAACACTTTCCTCTTCTGAAAGATAAGCAGTAATTCATTTAATTGTTTCAGGGGAATGCTTATTAGTCAGGGGGCTGAAACTATAAATATAATTTATGTCTAAGTTTGAAAGAATCCACCATTTTGAATAAACCTCCATTTCTTAAAATGTTCAATCTTAGAAAAATGGCACTAAGGCTTTAAAAGTTATCAAATAGTCCAAAAATTGCGATGACAGCAAAAAAAGAAATCATTATCCGTATAAGTCAACCTGGTCCAGACCTGACTACATTAATGAAACTAGTATTCCGAGTAACAAATATTTCAAACTGATTCAAAAGGGAAAGATTTTCTCAGAAAAGTTGACAAATTTGACATCAGCTAAAGCCAAGATGGGCATGCTGTCATTTACTAAGAATTTCCAGTACTAAAATAATTAACTTACAATACAATTAATTGAAAAGGCTTTGTCATCAGTCTAAAATAAAAGAAAGAAAAAGAATAATTGGAAGTTGAAAAAAATATTTTTGAAGATTTCGACAACGATCGGGATATTTTAGGAGCTTTCAATAATACATTTGGGGTAGGACAATTAGCGAACCTAAATAAGTGATAAATTGGAAATCGAAAACGTTTTTTTTCGACGACTGTGGCCCCCCATCAATTTCAATATCAGCTTCAATTCACCATAAGGGATTAATTTGATCGGCGCACGAAAGGTAGTAGTAGAGAGAGAGAGAGAGAGAGTATACCATCCTAACTATAGAGGAATTGACCTAGGTATAAAATATCAAAATAAATTAACCTAGGAAAATCATAGCGCTAATTTGACAGATAAAAAGAATGAAATAAATTAGAAAAGACTAAACTTATCTATCACACATTTCCATTATTTGCGGTCAGCCGCACATTCGTACCAGTTATGTTTATCAATGTTTGCCTTTTTAAGCATTTTGTATAGACCACGACCAAAGGTGAATTCTGGGGCACCAGTAGGTCGTCGATTTTTCACCCAACAAGAAAGCATTTTTCTTGGGAGTCTACCAAAATCCATACGCGAGACGTGACCGACCCAACGCAATTGCCGTTTGCATACATATGTATCAATTGAACAAACCCATTTGAAACAAAAGCTCATTTGTTGTAATGCGCTGTTCATAAACATGTTTCATTGTGACATTACACATCGTTCGCAAACAACGGTTGTGAAATACACGTAACAAACGAAAGAAATTCTCTGTAATACACCAAGACTCCACGCCGTAAAGAAGTATTGGTAAGATCAACCCTTCATAAACAGCCTGCTTAGCAATTCTACTCATTGAACGATTTCCGAAAATAGATTTCCGCAGAGCCCTAAAGCACTCCCGGCCTTATTGATTCTAGCAACGATGTCACGATCGTCCTTACAATTTCGAGTGAGTAAGGTGCCCAAATAACAGAACTCGTTAACAACCGGTAGGTACCGATTTCCGTTAAGCAGGACGTTGTCGAGGTTGCAGTCGTCGAATGCCGTAGGGTTGTCGTACGTTGACGAAGGAGCAGAGAAAAAAAGCACTTCCGTCTTTGTAGGTTTCTCCGGATGATCGGCATCACCTGTATGGACCTCCATTCCAAACCTCGAAAAATGATTTAGTAAATTAGGTTTGGACTGTTCGAGACTTGCTCGAGACTTTCGAATAAAACAGCCGTATCATCGGCGTATTCTGAATCGTCAACGGTGAATGGATTCACATTTGCTTTGGGTTAACGGCCAGTAGTGAGAATGAAGTCATTTTTGGAATGAAATAAGCAAACAGTTCGATCGTGAGATGCCCTCCAAGATATCATGATAGCAGCTATGAAGATTATAAAGAGGACGGGTCCCAAGATATCGCCTTGTTTCACTCATATCTTTGATTTGATAGTCTGGGTGATTTCATCAACAGTAAATTTGTAAATTTGTTGTCTAAACTCAATTTGTGCTTCATGATCTAACGATTCAACTGTAGGTTGCAAACGAGAATGGATGATCATAGCAATGACTTTGTACACTATCTCTAACAGCATAATTCCTCTGTAATTGTCAGGTTTTGTCAGGTCACCTTTTTGGCAGTACAGTTGAACCCATGTAATTCGAATTCTCAACGGAACGAGAATTATGTTCGAATTACATGAGTTTTCGAATTATAGCCATAGGAGTGTGATTAAGTTTGATTAAGTCGAACGGGACTGAAGGTTTCGTTCGAGTTGTATGAGTTTTCGAATTATAGGAGTTCGAATTACATGGGTTCGACTGTATTTTTAAGAGTCCATCTTCCCACTGCTCTGGCGGCAATTCGTTTTCCCAGAAATCTATAATTATTGATTTGAGAATTATGTGCAATCTTTCATCGTTTACGATAGCTTTTGTCATTATTGGTGTTATTCCCGAGTCTCCCGGTGCTTTAATTCGGAGGCGTTTGACAGCCTTCAAGATTTCCTCATCATTTGGTTCTGAGTCTGGAGGTGTTCAAGTAAATTTATAGTCGTACGATGGGTCTTTATCATAAAGTTTCTTAAAATGATTCTTGAAAACATCAAGACATCAGTTCCACGAGCGGATTTCATCATTGACGAAATTAGTCGGTTGTAACTACATGCATAAAATTATCACACACCTTTCTAAAAAACTTATTGGAGTTATCAGATGTATTATAATATGTACTGAGTCGTCAATTCTATAATGATACGTTGACGAGGTGAGAATGGTTTACTCAATCTAGGTAACAGTCTGATATTACACATTACTGCGCGATGTACGGTGTCCACAAAGGGTGTAACAGACCCTGCGTTTGTAAATCGATATACGTCGTTCTTTTTGCAAAGGAAGTGGTCTATTTGGTGTTGTTGCTTAGACCTTGGGTTAAACCATGTGGCGTAGCTCCTTTTCATGAAATGGTTTGTTAACAAAGTAGGGTTATTGACTTCCATGTACGTTCTAAACCGTATATCAGATTGGTTCTTATACAAGAGTCCGTACTTTCCGACAGATTTTATTGCCTCACCGTTTTCTTGGTATGTCGTTTGGACGTTTCCTGCTGATGCAACGTTCAAGGGTCTCAATAAAATTATTCCACAGTGGTTGTTTTGCTTTTCCGATAGGAGCGTATGTAGATATCAAAAAGAGCCTGACATCATTGTTGAAATTATCCTTCATTAACAAGCGCACGCCGATAACTCTGGCACCAAGATCGTTATGCATTTTACATCCGGAAGCTCTCCATGAAGGGATGGCATCAGGGCTGAGCACGATCCTGACACCTTGTTCACCACGCCAGCTTTTTTTCACGGGTAATCCACTCGTAAGAAGGTGGAAACCGTCCAATTCAAGATTTGATATTCCAGTTCGCCAAGTCTCCTGAATGCAACCAGCAAATATTTACATTGTTTTTAAGTCCTCTGACATTCTGTGTGATGAAACAAACGTATTAGTCTTTTCGCATTATTTGGTCTGGACATTGAAACCAATCAACTTGACTGCTCGCGACACAAATCAAGATGGGAGTAAGCAGCTCTTCCTGACAATACGTGACAGAAAGCTTAGTTCTGGGTGATGTAGCACCATATGGAAAGAACAACTCCATCCAGATTCTCGTCTTCTTAACTTTACATTGTTTTTATTGTTATTTATGTCTAGAAGAGATACATTTTGTTAGGAACGTCTGCTTTTAGTGGCAGAGTTATCCATGGGAAAGTTATCCACAAAGTTATTCACTAAATGATCTTAGGTGTGGTTTCTTTTATCTGTAAATCGTAAAAGGGGTTACGCGCGAAACGATCGCAGCTCTGTTCACCAGTTCCATTAACCCGCCCTAAATTTCTATTTTAGGCGTACAAAATTTAAAAAGAAATTCAGGCGCGCGGGCTCGGCGGTGATGGAGTGGAGACCAGCCTCTTAAAGCTTAAAACTAATTTTAACAAATGAATTTCTTATTCTTAAAGGTTGTTGTCGAAGTTAATGGTATAATTTCATCTTGCCAATCTGATTCGTGTACGTTCGAATACAAAAACGAAGACACACCATCTGTCACATCCGTTTCACCGACGTCAGGTTTTGGTGGGGAATCCTCCTGTCAATCATCAGTAACTGTTGGATGTACAGGATGTGGTGATTCCCAGAGTGATTTGAAAGTGTTTTTCGGGGATGTGGAAGCTACCATTGAAAGTGTGTCAGGCAATGAAATAGTTGTGTGTCCAGGTATAAAAATTTAAGCGTTTTTCTCCACTTAACTTAAGTTTTGTTTTTTATTAATGATAAACCTTATTAATGGGGACAAAATTCGTTGCTAATTTCCCATTGAGAATGTTTTTAGGACCTAATGTTCCAGCGGGTGGTGGCTCCACTAATGTTTCAGTGGGTGGTGGCTCCACTAATGTTCCGGCGGATGGTGGCCTCACTAATGTTCCAGCGGGTGGTGGCCTCACTAATATTCCAGTGGTTGGTGGCCTCACTAATGTTCCAGTGGGTGATGGCTCCACTAATGTTCCAGCGGATGGTGGCCTCACTAATGTTCCAGCGGATGGTGGCCTCACTAATGTTCCAGTGGGTGGTGGCCTCACTAATGTTCCAGTGGGTGGTGGCTCCACTAATGTTCCAGCGGATGGTGGCCTCACTAATGTTCCAGCGGGTGGTGGCTCCACTAATGTTCCAGCGGGTGGTGGCCCCACTAATGTTCCAGCGGGTGGTGGCCTCACTAATGTTCCAGCGGGTTATGGGTCCACTAATTTCAAAGTTTGATACCTAGTTTGAAAGTCAAGGAAACGCTGGAATAACAATACTAGACCTTTGCTTGAGATGATTAAGCTAAACATTAGGTATTCAAAAACGGAATTTTTGCCAATTCAGAGCCTTTGGAATCGTCGGAAATTTATTAGCTTATATGAGCAAGTACACATGTTTAACTTAAAAATCGCGAACATGAAAAAGTCATTAAAGCATCGATAACGCTATATTGTTATTAAACAGTATTGCTGTAACTACACAATATAATTTTACAGTTTCTTGTCATTTGTATTAATTTTCTGTTTTTTTTATGTACAGGTCTCTCAGCAGCCGGGTCAGTCAATGTTGGAGTTGAAGTTGCTGGGAAAGGAAAGGCATCTGGCAACATAATGTACACGTGAGTGTTTTATGACAGCACTTGTACTGACTGACCTCAAAAAGTTCTTTGGAAATGAACACTGTCCCTGATAGTGGATTAAAAAATTAGTCGAACATTAGACATTAGGACATCAAAAGCCACATAACTTTTTGAAAGTGACTCAAATTTTGTCTGACTGATATTTTTACCGGCTAAAAGTTTGGTATCTGTTTAGATGGACAAAGTAATCTGACTTTCAGATGGTAATCCAATAATTGCTGACTCGGCAAATTTATAGCTTTCATAATATACATAACTTTTTCTCTAAGGGAAATCCCGAAAAAACCAAACGTTTGCTCTCGAGATATTCCTGTTAGAAAAACAGTCTCCCAGCACAAGACGCTCTTTCGACGTCTTTTGTTTTCGACGTTCTTTTCGACGTTAAAACATTATAAAGACGTTGAACAAACGCCTTCTTTCTGCTGGGTTTAATTTTCTTCCATCTTCTCAGGTACGAAATTGAACTGGACTCCATCACGCCAACGACCGGCCCATTGCCCGGTGGTACAGAAATCCAACTTAACGGAAAAGGCTTCGGCACAAATGTAAATGACGTCATTGTAACCGTTGGCAACAACAATTGTAATGTCACAGAGGTCACAGCAACAATGGTGAAATGTTGGACGCCTTCAAGTGTCACTTCAACAGCAGAAGATGTTAAGGTGGGGAATGTTTTGATTGAGTTAAGAGTAAACATAGCCCCCATGTCATCCCACAATTTATGCATTCTAGTTAAGAGTAAACATAGCCTCGTACGAGCTTTATATGGTGGGGATCATCTCTCAAGTCACACCAAAATTTACGCATTTGTGCAACTTTTTTTTGAAATTCACGCAATCCCAATTTTCAAAAACCTGTGAAACTTTTGCACAAACCAGAGAAATCGTGAAAATCTTGCAAATCATGCATTCCACCAGATTCCACGTACATTATACTTAGCTATTATTATTTTGATCAGAGAGAAACTTGAGATAATCTCTAAGTTAACGCTAGTTTTTATGTTCACGCTTACCACGCCTAAATCTTTTTCCAAAAAATTATATTTTCAAAGGACATTTTCGGCCAGGACAAATGATTAAGGTATAAACTTTCGTATCGTGGAAAGCTCTCTTTCTCAGCTTAAATGTCAAGTAGTCAGGAGTTATGACAAAAAGACGGTGTTCCGGTAAAACAGCTGTATATTTACGTAGTCGGCGTGGTAAAGGTTAAAAGCATTTCTTACAATATTTCATTGTTCATGTAAATGTGTCTTTAAGATCAAATTTCAATCTTCTTAGATCTCGTTGAACGGTCAAAGTGCAAAATTGTCCAATATTTTTACTTATGATTCAAACATTGGACCAACGGTATCTTCAATCAATCCAAACACCCTGTCCGGTACCTCAACAACGGAAATCACAATTACAGGACAACGGTTTTCACCCGGAGGTAGCGACCCCTCGGTGCACGTTGGTCATTTCCTATGCAGGACCACTTCATTTACTTCAACTGAAATCAAATGTTCATTGCCACCCATGGGTCATTCCGAAGCTCATGCAAAAGTGAGTGTTCCCGGAGTAGGGGCTAGTGACTCATCTTTGGCATCATCAAAAATCACATCTGTTCTAGAAGTGACCGGAGTTGCACCAGACTCTGGTTCCATTCACGGTAATACCGAAATCAAAATAACCGGGCAAAATTTCGGTTCCGTGAAAGAGAATGTCAGGGTTGCTATTGGTGATAAAGATTGTGATGTGAGTGACGTCACGGAGACAGAGATCACGTGTTTAACTGCTTCGCCTTCGAAAGTTATTGAATTGAAAAATGATGGAAAAGATACAGGTACGTGCATTTTTCAAACTTACCTGAGTTTCCCAACCCCCTCGAACTCTTTTAAAAACAGTTTTATGCTTTTTTATCTCGAACTAAAAATTGATGGATTGAAAAACAGTGTGGTCGATAGTCATTTCCATGGGAGATTTCCATTAGTCATGGGGTAAGCATTAAAAATTACAAGTACAAACAACGGTTGCTCTTTCCTTCTGTGTATTTCGAGGTAGAGTGTATTTGATAACAAAAAATCTCATTTTAATATCGGGTGACTCAAAAAAAACTTTGCACTTTTTAACGGCGTATTGGAGCCCTAGAAATTATGCAACAAACTTAGATTTTCTTTCCAGTGAAAAAGAAATGTCTCACTTAAATTTTGAGGTATTAGTTACCGACTTTTTAAATTTAAAATTCACTTTTCAAAAATGGCATTTTTCACATTTTTCACATTTTTTCGAATTTCTCCATTTTCTTACATTTCTTATCCAAAAACATTGTTTCAAAACTTTACTACCATTGATTAAGTCGTAAAACTCTTAAAAGACTTCCAAAATTGTTGTAATTGTTGGTGTAAATTAGATGAAAATCTATGGTAAACTAACAAGAAATAAATGAAATAAATAAAGAGCTTGCCATTTATGAATTACTGTAATTGCTAAAATTTAATACCCCTTTTGTGACGTGTTTTTGCACTTTTCGAAAATTTTAACTTTACAAGCTCATAAATTTTCAACTACTGGGCCAAACTTAAAATGTAAGTTAGACTATGCTTTTTCTAAAAAAGGTGAGTTTGGTTTTTTTCGGCCCCAAGGAGTCGCCAAACGTGCGAAGTTTTTTTTGAGTCACCCTGTATTTATATAGACTAAATTCTTCTTTTTTCGCACTTATAGAAAATGGAGAAGGATTAGCATGGACCAAATCTTTTGTTCATCTCCATGTCGGTGACACCATCAAAGTAGGATTTTTTTTTTTTATCTCCATGACAAAACTGATACTGAGACCCAGTAAGCACACAACGTTAAAACAATGATTTTCGACGTTAAAACAACGTTTTTTTTGACGTTAAAACAATGATTTTCGACGTTAAAACAACGTTTTTCGACGTTTAAACAACGATTTTCGACTTTAAAACAACGTTTTTCGACGTTAAAACAATGTTTTTCGACGTTAAAACAACGTTTTTCGACGTTAAAACAACGTTTTTCGACGTTAAAACTTTCCGCCGTTCCTGCTGGGTTATATTATTCAAAAAATGTTCTAAATTGAAAATCATTTACAATTAATTATGGTGCGGATCGGGTATCAAAAAGTTAAATTGAGAGATTTTCGCTTTCATTTTCAACAATTTTACTACTGCGCCACTTTCACTCTCTTGATATGAGTATTAGCTTGCTCTGTGCAAGTTTTGTAAAATCATGGACCTTAGATTTAAACATGTGAAATAGAATCTTTCTACCTCTAATTTCCCTCATATTTATCTCTAATTTCTCGGTTTTAATCTGAATTCCCTCTATCTATTAGTGCGGGTTTGAAATGAAGAAACCAAGCTTTTTTATCCCCTCTTATTATTAGTGCGGCATAACCTAAAATTTTTTACTGCACTAAATTAGAGAATTTACGGTATGGGTAGGGTATTCGGGGGACACTGGTCAAAATTTATAAACTGTAAATCATAAAAATAATAAATATCATTGCAAAATGAGTCAATCTTTGTTTGTTTGGTTGTTCTAGTGGACTTGGAAACGTGTCGAAGATTCGAACGCTAAGATCGGTGTCATTCGAACGCGCGGACAAAACAACTTGGATGACGTCATACGTATTGTTTGTCCGCAAGTTTCGCAGGGGGAGTGTTCGTACCTTTTTGAATCTGAAGGAGTGTTTTATTTCTCAAGTGGATTGGTAGAAGAGGGTACGGAAATCTCCTTCGCAGTGACTGTTAATGTTGGCCCTCCACCAGAGAGTGTATCAGAAAAAGTTCTAGTGGAAATTGATGGTAAGTATAATTGACCATGGCTGAGCATAATAGTGAGACGAAGTAGCCAAGATAAATTACGACGACGAACGGTTCTTTACAGCCTATGTTTAGATAGCGCATATCTCTACAGGCTAGCCCGTGTAACAAGGTAGACCTGCAAATAAATATCTCCTTTGTTCTAGAACGGAAAGCTTTCTGACTGGACTATAGCCTGTAGAAGTGTGCTATCTAGAG
The DNA here is from genome assembly GCA_032270745.1 of Tiaropsis multicirrata. Lineage (NCBI taxonomy): Eukaryota > Metazoa > Cnidaria > Hydrozoa > Leptothecata > Tiaropsidae > Tiaropsis > Tiaropsis multicirrata. Next base: position 4,557 of record JAUJPO010102776.1, on the reverse strand, counting down.
TATAGGCTGTAAAGGCCCGTCCGTTGTCATGGTGATTTACCTCGGTTAATTGATCTATTATTGATTCATGTTTCAAAACAAAAACTGTGAGTTCCACGGCACGCCGAAGCGTCAATTAAATTCATTTCATCTATTGTATTCTTTTCTTTTTTTTCATCATAAAATCGACTTCCCTAAAATAAAAATAGAGTTCTTCCGTCTATAAATTAAAGGATAAAAATCAATTTTATACAAATGAAAAGGAAAAACAATAAGTTAATTTGTTTATCTATAAAGTTCATTTTCAATTAAAAAAGAGGTAATGGACTGGACGAAATGAAAATGGGAAAATGAAGTAAAATCTTTAAATACATATAGAAGCAATAAATAATTGAAATTAAAAAAAAAAATCTGTGCATTAAATAAAAGAAGAATTAGTGTCCTTAGTAGTCGGCTAAATTGGAACTAAAGAGACTAGGGATTGTAAATTAAATTAGCCTTTACCAGAAGATGTTGCTTTTCCTACGAGGGATAATGGATAACCCAGTTTTCCGCTTGATTGCATCGATTGAGAGTTGGTAACAAAAATCCAAGTTAACTCCCCTTTTTCCGTTTCTAGGTTACGAGGCTTTTCATAACGTACAGCAAAGTGGCAAACGAAAGAGGCGGAACTCTATTAATGAAATTGATTTCATTTTTTCTATCGCCCGCACGCCAACCGCCAACGAAATTAAAGATCATAAAGAATGGTATACAACTAATGACGTCATCGAAATTGTTGGTTCCGAGTTCTCAGAAACGCCCTCTGATAACAAAGTAGAGTTTGGCGGACATTTATGCACCGTGACCGAGTCGACAACCACCTTGCTAAAGTGCAAAATGGATTCAAGCGCGGTCATTCCAATGTACTTGCAGCATGAATTGAGTTTGGTAGTAGATGGTAAGGGTGCAGGAAGGGTGGATATCTCTGAGGAAGAAAAGCGTGTCATTATGTTCAAACCATGGGCAGAAACAATCACACCCAATACGGGCTCGTTTTCCGGTGGCGCTCTTATCACCTTGTCCGGAACTGGTCTTGACCGGCAAACGTTGACTGTGACCATCGGAGAACAGCCATGCGTTATCGAAGCAGAATCGCGATCCTATAACTCCTTGAAATGTGAAACACCTGCCGACCCTAACACTGGTTCTCTGGCAACAAAAAATGCTGATGTCAGCATTTGCGATTCGGTGGATCAAGACCCATGGGGTGCATGCGTGAAAATCGTAACAAATTTGCAATACACTTACAGTACATCTAAAACTCCAACTGTTTCTGCAGTCGTTCCTAGCTTAGTCGACCAACCCGGTAAAACACTTACTTTAACTGTGACTGGGTTAGTTGCAGATGATATCACCAAGTTAGCAGTCACACTACAAAAGGCAGGTGCAACGAAAGATGAATTTATGTGCACTATCGATCAAGGAGCATCGGATTTGACCAACGATCCTGGTCAGGTAAGATGTTTTTTTGACGTTGTCTCAAGAGATTAAGAGCATGCTGATAAATAAGTCTTCTGGGAAATACTTCTTAAAACTGCTTGAAAACAACTTAAATGGCTTTATAACCCGGGGGTACTCAAGTAAGTGACCTGCCGGACGTGCGGCCCTTTTAAGGGTAGGTTTTTCGAGTTTCTGACAAAGCCTAGGTACGCCCAGGTGCACTGTAAGGGTAGAAAAGTGAGAAAATTTTGAAAGTTTTTGCTAAAACTGAGGGAAAATGGTTGAAAAATGCACTCTGTAAGGGTCCAATTTTGAAACTCTTTTTGAAGTTCTTTATAATATTAAGAACAATTTTCGTTCAGAAAAATTAAGATCATTGAAAGTGTTCGTAGGATCGCGATGTTCTAATAAAAAAAACAACCTCTCAACCTCTCTTAATCCAGTTGAACCACGCAAACATTTGTTTCAATAGATTGTGTGCAACACCGATAGATTACCTGCAGATAACTACAAGTTGATTCTTCGCCACTCAACGCTCGGTCTCTTTCAATCAACTGTATCTGACATCACGAGTCAAAAAAAACTGGTCAGTATCAATCCAAACTCCGGAAGCAAACATGGTGGACAAGTTGTGCGTCTCCTTGGTAACGGGTTTCCAAAACAAATTACAGATTTGAAAATCATGATAGGTACAGGAGATTGTGTGATCGAGGGTGATTATGGGGTAAGTGGAGAAGTGACCTGCAAAACACCTGCTCATAGTGTTGACTCGGCTTCTCTCGATATCATGGTGAATGACGTCAGTGCATCGTTCCCAGCCCTCTCCTACACATATGCTGAAAATCTCTCACCCACTGTGAGCAATATAAGCCCTTCCATTGGTGAAAGCGGTACACAAATCCAAATATCTGGAACTTTATTCGAAGACGGTAAAATGGAAGTGCAAGTTGGCGATCAAGCGTGTAATATACAGACCGTCACCACAACAACGATTGATTGCATGATACCAGAAATGGCGGCAGGTGCTTTGAGCGTTCAAGTGAGAAATTCAGATCAAGGGTTTTCAAACAACGACCAAGAATTCACCAATAGATTATTGTTGAATTCTGTGTCTCCCCTTGAAAGTGGTTTTGCAGGAGGCCAAATGATCACCATATCTGGCAAAGGTTTCAGTAGCGATTCTTCAGTGACCGTATGTGACGTCACGTGCAAAGTGACAGAGGCTGCATATGCGCTGATTAAGTGTATCATTCCAAAGTACGAATCGTATGTCGCGGGTGTGACCACATCTGTAGATTGTGAATTCAAAATCGACGGGACTGCTAATGGAGACAAATTTTCATACAAGGACTCGCTTACCCCAACATTACAGGAAGTGACACCTCGACGTAGTGGAACGGGGGGCGGTGTCTCGATCACCATTACCGGAACTAAATTCGATGCAGATGAAAATAACGTCAAAGTGTTCATAGATGGAGTGGTTTGTGACGTAAACTCTGCCTCGGTTACTCAGATCGTTTGCGTTACCAAGGAAACGAAGACAACAAACATGGAAGCTAAAGTTGTGGTTGAAATAGAAGCCAAAGGGGAAGCTTTACCTCAGCAAGTAGATAGTGATCATTTTGAGTATATTGATGTTTGGAGTTCACCTTTCACTTGGGGTGGAAATAATCCGCCTGTCGAAGGTACCAAATGATTTTTATTAATTACCCGAATGCACCCAATTCTCTCCAATTAGAAAAATTAGAAATCTGCTTTTCAGACAAAACTGAATTGACTTGTAGATAGTAAAACTAGTTTCCGTCAAAAGAAATCGTCCAACGTCAAAAATAAAGTTGAGAAATTTATTTGATATCGGATAAAGAAATAAAGCGTAAAAGTTGTTTGTGTTTTTTTATGTTTTCTACAGGTGACTTTGTCGTGATCAATCAAACAATGCTTCTTGATGTCTCCACACCCGTATTGAGTATGTTGCTTATCAAAGGCGGTCAATTGTTATTTGACCGGAAAGACAACATACATTTGAACGCTGAACATATTTTGATCACGGAGAACGGGAAGTTTACGATCGGTTCACCTGAAGAGCCTTTCGAACAAGACGCGTACGTCACTCTGCACGGTCATGTCCGTTCCAAAGAGTTGCCGCTTTACGGTGCCAAATCGCTATCTTTACGTCACGGACATTTGGGATTCTACGGAAAGCACGTGGTTAACACGTGGGTTCATTTGGCGGCGACTGCAGCTAAAGGCGATACATCTATTGATGTTTCTCTAGATGTCAGTGATTGGAAGAAGGGAAGCCAAATAGTACTAGCCTCCACTTCAAAAAGCCAACGTGAAAACGAGGTCGCTGTGATAAAAGATATCAATGGTAAAACCATAGAATTGGAAGCACCGCTTCAATACAAACATATTTCTTTGTCGCAAACCATTGGCGGACGGACGATCGAAACGCGTGCTGAAGTTGGATTACTATCAAGGAATATCGTTATTTCAGGTATACAGCCTTTTTAAATATTCATCTTGAATATTTTCGTTTTAAGCGAGATCGTACCTAATTTAAAAATTTTAATTTTGCAAAATGGTACCAACATTTATCCAAAGATAATGTTGGATAAGTGCTGGATTTGATGTTGGAAGCGTAACCCCCACCGGAAGAATAAATGACTTAAAGTCCGATTTTGCTGATTAAATGAATAAACATTTGGCTGAAACGAAGAGGAAATCCTGTCGAAAAGAACATAAAATCTTTAAAATAAATGTTAATAATTGTTTGCGTCGGCAAACGGTTTACCCCAACTGATAACCTTTACGCTACGTGACTTTTTACGCCATTCATGATATGCCTAAGTTAGCATTACGTCATTTTTCCTAACGGAGTTTGCCTTCTTTTATTGCAAAAAATCCGAAATTTACCCCCCCCCCCCTATAACAAAATTACGTAATGCTAACTTAAAAAAATAATGAATGCGAAGAAGATTCTTATTATCCCTTTCTAACCGCGGTTGGGTTTTGTACTGGGAGGGTATGGAGCTGCCAAATTGAGCCCATTAAAGTTTTCCGTAGTAAAGTCTCTTAAACGAGTTTGGAGAACGA
>JAUJPO010102665.1:0-22857 GCA_032270745.1 Tiaropsis multicirrata | reverse complement strand
TAGAGGTTCTTTTTGTCGTACTGTTTATGATATCTGATAGTTTATCATAGAACTTTCTCGTTTGCTCTGGATCTTTGATTGTTGATTCGTTGGTTGAATCGTATGCCGAAATAAAATAGTACTTCTCTTTCTTGACGTTGGTACGGAAAACACAGATTCTCTCTGATATCGGCTTGTGAAGGTTGCTTTTGTACTTGGTGTTGTGATGAACCCAGTTCCTCCATATGATGTTGTTTTGTGACCGGAATTGTAGAGAATGAGTGGCGATCCATTTGACGATTTTTGTTATCACGCTTACGCCGGTGATTCTTGTCTCTCGCAGTTTCATTACGATAGTTTGGAGTCGTCAACTAGGTTGCACTTTTTGATGTTATTGTTCAGCCCTTGACAGTTGAATGTTACAAAGTCAGTGTAATTCATTGTAATATCTTTTCACTTTTACGTCATAGATCGTTCGAAATTCGAACTTTTGGATATGGATCGTTCGATTTCCGATAATAAAACATGGAACGCGCGCAAAAATCATCAAAGAAAACATGCGCATTATTTTTGGCAGGACTGAGATCAGACCTAGACTCAATAAAAATTTAATGTTGAGTTGATGCATAACTTGGCCAGTATATTGAATACGAACACGTCCGCGCGGTTTAAAATAGCGCTGTCGTCAGGGAATAATCATTTGTTTACAAAAATCTTTGACATGACGAATTGGTCTGCAAAGTTTACAACAAATCTCCTTCCAGCTACGCTGTTTATTGTTTTGTTTCGGCCAATCAGAAGTGGACTGGGCAAAGGGTGAGCCGTGATCAATGCGCATGTCTATTAGGCTAAAGCGAAATGGTAAAGATACGAGATAAACTGTTGATGGAATGTGACTAGAAGAAATAATGTATTTATAACCATAATTTTGACCAAAAGTTGTCAACGTTTCATGCCAATATACTGATGGATTATACGTTTATTAAAATTGGGTTATAAATTTGGATGATTCGCTGCACAAACCAAGTTTAACGACTTGCAGCGGTTCCATAGAAAAAGCCAGTATATTTATAAACACAAGTGGAGGCTCTTGGTCATTGGTCATAACAGTTCAGTTTGTTTTGAACTTATACTTGAGTTGAATTTTCAAATTTTGGTTAATTTATCTAGAACTCTTATACAATAATGTCGACTGATACAGCAGACCGGTTTACCTCTAAATTTCGACAACAACGCCAGACAGGTACTGGAGGAACACGAGATAGGAGACGTGTTTTTGAGAGTGGAAATAGTGATGAAACTAAGAACAGTGTAAGCTCATCTGGTGTAGCTGGTAGATATAGAAGTACTGGTGATAGGGCTGAAAAGACTGAAACAGCATCTGTAACCTCACGACTTAGTAAACTTAATACAAACGATGATAAAGATGATGATACTGAAAGAAATTCAACGGAAAATAAACATCACGATGATGAAGACGGTGAAGAAAAAACCACCGGTCGTAGGTCACATAAAAAAGCGAGTGGTGCAAGCGCAAAATCAGGTCAAAAGCGAGCAGCTAGGAAAAACCTGAGGGAGAAACGACGATCAACTGGTGTTGTTATTATGCCTGGGCAGCCGGTATATTTTCAGTTTTTTTATCTTCTTTTACATGGTTTCTATTTAGCCTTTTTAACTTAGTATGTTTCCTTGAAGTTACTTGGAAATGCTTCAATAACGTAGATGGCCCTATCTCCGTCACCTCCTCCCTAATTTCGTCACAACTTTTATTTGGCAGCTAATATCAATTGAATCTCTTTGACAGTTAAATTTACAATGTTGACCTTTTATCTTTCCACCTACAATAAAAAGTTTATCAACAAAGGGAATGGTCATTTTAAAATAGGGGTGACGGAATTAGGAAGGTGGTGGCAGAGATAGGGCCATCTACAGGAAGCTTTTACAGAACATGAAAAGTTTGGTTCAGTCCTCATCAATATAGTTTAGTGTGTAGATTAAAATCAACTATTATTAATTTATCGTTTCACTAACTACCTTCATCAAAATATTCTTTGAAACTACCTTAGATTTTCCAAAGTTTTTCAACACCAATAAGTCGTAAGCTTTTTTAAAAGAGCCTTTACCTTTTACCAATTTTGAAATAACAACCAACCAGCAGGGATCACTTTTATGCTGTAAAACAAAGCTAGACATACCGTAGATGGCCCTATCTCCGTCACCCTCTCTCTAATTCTGTCACCCGTCAAAGTTTTTATTGTAGACGGTAAGAAAAAGGTCAAAGTTGTAAATTTGATTGTCAAAGAGATTCAGTTGATAGTAGCTGCCAAATAAAAAAGGGATTACGAAAGTAGGGAGGGGGTGACGGAGGTAGGGCCATTTCTACGATAACTCTAATGAATTCATTCTACAGTAATTACCATACCCTAATACTGTTTATTCTGCCTAATTTTTCTGTCAGAGGATGATTGTTTATCTTTTCAAATACAATGAAGATAGCTCTGGGGTGATTGATATCTGTAGTAATACCGTCAAATGAAGCAACATTCACAGTTGGTTTAGATCATTCGCACCCATAAAACAGATTTATTTGATCTTCAGTAAACATTGTTTTGAACTTAAAGAATCTGCTGCCAGTGTTGATCACAAAGGATAGAATCTCGTATTGAGTTTCATTGCTACTCAGCTGCAATGTTGAATTTATATTTGTGCTGGTCATGTGACAGAAGCTTCCCGGGTGGAAAAGCGACTGTCCGAATTCAAAGACCAATCAAAAAGAGGCTATAACGAAACATAGGAATATAAGCTCTCCCACAGAATTATGATTATATTTTCCAATTCGATTTGGAATCGTTTTAAATCATTTTGCAATCAGTGAGTCTTCAAGATGAATGTTGAATGTTGCAGCGTTTGATAGTATTGCATAATGTGGTTTCCGTCAACAATTCATCTATTGCAGTGTGCAAGGCAAAAATTGCTTTTGCTTGCTAGTAATTGTGAAAGGTTTAAGTAAAAGATAAATCACTATTTGGAACTAGGCTATTAAGGATAAGGGTCAATTGCAGTAACACAGACCTTGAATTTCAAAATGGTCAAACTCAGAAATTTAGCCTTTTTGGCTCTTCAGGTTGGCTACAAAGTAAACATTGCCAAAAGCTGAGTTAAAATTTGTGTGGACTAGTAACAAATGATTTATGTACAGTCAAAAATGATTAATGTTTTATTTGTCGGCCTGTTTAATATGGATTGTTGCAAATTCATTCTAATATTAATGATGAATACTTCTAGGAAAGTGATGTTCCCTTTACAGTTCAAAGGGAATTACCAAATATTACAATATCACCAATTATTCGTCAAAACCAAGTACTGTAATTTCACAAAAATTTAAACTGAAGTTAGACTTAGTTCTTTGTATCTGGATTGTCAGTGCTTTAAAATAATCTTAAGCTGATCTGACCATATTTAACCCAGCTCTAGATTTCTGTGTATTGAAATAATTAAGAAAACACTCAGGACTTAACAAAACAATTTTGAAGCAACCTTTTGCTAAAATTATAACAATTTACATAGTTCCTCTTTTGGTATAACCCACACTGCTTCCTGTGTTCTGCTCAGGATGAAACTGGTCACTTATAATTCAAATTAATAACTTATATAAATACGTCTTTTAGTTCATAAACATTGCAGCTTGAGCTGAGTTTACGTAGAATATAATGTCATGTAAATCATTTGGGTTAATTGATATAAATTGGCTTTAGTTTGGTATCTTTTTCTGTTTAAATTTTAGGTGGATATTTTGCTATTTCAAAATCTCTCACAAAGTAAAAGAAATCTAATAAAATGTAAATTCTCTAGAGCTCTAATTTTCTGTGCTCAAAGCTGGTGAATAATACAACTTTAAACAAGATATTGATATAACCCACAATTCAATGTGGTTAGGGTCAGTAATTCAATTAAGGCAGAAAGCTCTAGAATCTTTAAAAGCATTTTGTAAGAATATTGTTGATCTCATTTGACTTGGGATTGTAGTTTTGTGTAATTTCATGGAATTTGATAAAAAGTTGCTGCAATTATCACTGTAATTCTTTGGGAGGTCATTGATTGATTAACTATTATAATTTCTGTCAATAGCAATATTTTCTCAAGGCTGTTAGTAAACAATAGTTCTCAGTGGAAAGTAATGTTGACATTGATTACAGAAAGAAATTATTCATCTTTTAAGGATTTTTTTTTTGTTTGGATTAGATTCCTTCTTCATCAGCTGTGTTGTTATTCAGCTTTCATTAAATTCATATTTTGATTGTGTTTACATTTTTCCATGCATACAAGTTTTATAAAAATTTGTGAAAATGATCCCAACTGTTGCATCTAATGCCATATTTGATGATCCCAACTGTTGCATCTAATGCCATATTTGATGGTTAAAATAATCCCTCAATTTCTATAAGAATGTATTTACTTTGAAGAAAAATTCTCAAATTGAAAAGATCCATAGTCTAGATCAATCAATTCAATTTGTAAGTATTAACTTTAAAACATGGGCTTTGTATTATGGTATTATGGTATTATGGTCATCCTTTTTAATGCTACCTGCTTATGTAACAAACTGAGTGATAAATTTCTATGTTTACTTCTGTTTCATATTACTCATGCACCACCTTTTTGCAAGCTGGAAAGATGCAACTGTTTTTTTATAATAGCCTAGTTAGATTTATCTCAGTTTTGAAAGTTTCCTTATTAAGGGAGGTTTTTCATCAGTTAGTATGCTTCAAAGCCATTTTAGGATTTAATGTAGATAATTTGAGATTTTAGATTTATTTGTAGATTCTATGTGGAGATTTAAAAAACGCTTTTGATATAAGTCTATATCATTCTTTTCATAAAAGCCTTATCAGTGATGTGATAAGAGTTCTTTTGCATTCAAATTTTGTATTCACCTTTCTGAAGTTTGTTTGAGTTGATGATTTTCTAAGGACAAAGAATTTTTCAGTTTGACCTCTTTTTTGTAAAGGTGTTAATCTATATTTTGTATAATGAGTAAAATAAGTCTAATATGTGAGAACATTAAAACTTTTTCATCAAATACTGATGTAACACTATTTCAATAAGGTGTACTTATTCTCTCTTTTGTGGTGAAGTAAATCTCATTGACATTGTTTTCATAGGGAGCAGCCCCAGCCGACGAAGAAGAACAACAACTGCAAGAAAATACAGCGATGAATACAGATGCTACTAAGGTTAGTTCCACTTTCATATTCCTGTTTAAATTATTATCCTTTTATGAAATCAATATGTCAGCCAGAGTAAGAATCTGTTCTTTTGTTTGTGTTGACAGTGATGACTTGATACAATTTAAGACAATTTTTCATATAACAAAAGAACTATATTATTTGATTGTTATGATGAATTTCCCTTTCTTTTTTCATAGAGTGAAGCCTCGGAAAGGTAAGAATTCATTATTTTGCACCGTTTGGTTCTAACACTTGTTTCTATTTCTTATCATTCTTTACAGCTTCCTTTTCAAGCTGTCAGATTTCGGCCCACTTAAGGCTTTTTTCTACCTTATTTTTATAAATGCTACTGAGGTAAAACCTAAAACTTGAAAATATCGAAAACGATTTACCCAAAAAAGTATTGTCTAGTTCCAATTCACAATATATCAATAATTCTCAACTTTTGCATGTGTTTAGGACGGATAGCGACTTACAACAAAAGTGTGACGAATACGAAGGTCAGATCGAAGAATGGAAAGACGAATTAGCTAAAGCTAAACGAGTATGTTACCTCGCATTTGTTTCTCTGTCTGTCTATCTGTTTATCCTAGTTTTTTTTGTAAGCTTGGGTAACGGATTGGGAATGTAATTAAGGATGGGAAACTTTAAACTCTTTATTGATTCTTGTTTTTCTTTGCCGCTACATAGAAATGCTTCGGAAATTTTTCTTTATGTTCATCCCATTTGATCCTTTCTTCTCTACTTAGTATTTAGTATACTCTTTCATGATCATGTTATAAGCCTTCGTTTAGGTACTTTTGATGCTCGATCTTTATCCAGTTAATCTTAACCTTTTGTTGATGATATCTAAGCTAATCAAATTTTACTTTAATCATCGATCATCATTTTTATGATTTTATAGGAAATCGAATCGTTACAAAAAGACAACCAACGCTTGAAAGACGAAAATAGCGCCCTGTTGCGTGTCGTTGGCAGTCTATCTGGACCTCGTAAATAGTAGAAAAGAAAATTATTTTTTTACAATTAATACAAGTACACATCACGGTTTTTTTAAAAAACAGAACGAAAAAAACAATATGGTATGAATATAGAGGAACATTTTGGAGATGTAGCAACTTGTTACACTGATGAGCCCTTTTGAGTGCTTGTCTACTGGTCGTAAAAAAAGTACTCTTTACCAGGGAACGAAAGGAGTTGGTGTACTAAAATGTGTTCTCAAACCATTTGAAACGCAACCTGATTAAATCATCCTTAAATTAATGCGACTGCAGCAGAGCCAATCCCTCACGTCCCACTACTCTCTCTCCCTCTTCCATCCATTATTGTCGTAAATAATTGTACAGCGTGCTTTTTTGTTGCCTTTTGCACGCTGGGAATTTTGTATGTAGGTTTTATCAGTATTAATTTATATTTTTCTACTCATCCCTGTCAAGATATTATAATATTTGTTCTGTCTGAAGAAATTTTTCTAATGCTATTTTTTATTGTGATTTGGTCGGTCTATAATTACTACTATCGGCGCTATATTTTTTGTTACGGTGTTTGCTTTTCCTTTTTTCCAGACTTTTTAACTTTCTTCATGAAAACAGTCTCGTTGTAGAAACTTTGCTTGAACCAAATTACTTATCGCAGGGTTTTTAAAAACTAATGAAATAAAGTGTAACTTTTCCTGTTTTTTTTTCTTACTCTTTTGAAATGCACTCTTTCCGATAGAAGCAAAGGTTACCTCCTTTTTTTAGAACTTTTTGAAATGAGTTGGCTTGCTTTGTGCACACAGTCATGTTGATTTAAGAGAAACAAAGTTTTAAAAGAAATCGAAATATTTGTGCGTTTTTTTCGTTCCTTCGCCATTTGTCAAGATTCAAACATAGTGTGATATTTGATGTAAGACTTTGTCACATAATTTTTATTTCTTTTTGATCTGTCTAGGCCACCAAGGGATTTTCGGATGTATAAAGAAATAATTACAAAAGTCTTTATAAGAAGCTATTCCTCTATTCTTTTCGTATGATGATTCTGACGTTGACGTTGTTTTCTTAATTAGTTCATGTTTTAACTCTAACTCGACTTTTAATCGCCTTTTCGGCTCTCCTTCATTGAGAGCTTGTGACGGATTAATATTAGGAAACTCTTTTGAATTTTTTTTGCTGAGACAATACTAATGGCAACGCCTTTTTCATTCCTTATTAGGATGTTGATAAAGTTAAGCCTTCGTATGAAAACAAACCCTGGAAAGCATAGTATCGCCTTTAATTTGCAACAATAAAAGATCTCCTTTTGATAACAAGAAATAATCCTTTTTTGCGACTAAATCTAAACAAAGAAAAAATCTTTCCTAATATTCCGGTGTGACTTATACGTCAAAAAAACAGATGAATGGTTCAACCAAAACCACAAAATTCATTTTTAATTTGATTTGAGACAAAGCTTGTTTTAACTTCAGTTGTCATGGCAATTCTCGGTTGTCATGTAACTGTTCGCCCTAATTTACCTGATAAGCTAAAATAAGATTTTTTTGCAATACGAGGTAAACTTTTTCTGTCTCCAAATTTATAATTTTTTTGACTAAATTGAATTTTGTGGTTTTGTGGGTGGGAATAATAAATATCTGTCCAAACGGATATACTGAATTTCAATCTATTATTTGACAGGTTCATATATTGCTTTCTCATTTTTCTGATAACAATAATTAGCTTGTAATTTCGTCTTAAACCCCTTGTGGTCATGCAAAAATAATCTTGGTTGTGAGACGCCCAACTACATTTTTTAGGTTAAGAAAATAGTTGAGCAACTCAACTCAAGGATCGTTGCTCAACTTCAACGATTCAAAGGTAAATTCAAATAAAAGTTATTTGATTAAACAGACGATAACCATATAACGCTCTAAACTTATTGTTTAAAGTTTTGTTTGTCCTGTGTCTATCCTGATTTATATGTAAATAAGTTTGTATTGCGAAACTTTCTTACTGTAACACTTTTTGCTTAAAATCTGTCCAGCATTTCTTAATGACACATGCATAGAGAAACAATGGAAAATAAAAGGCTTTTGATTTCCTCTATGTATGCTAATCAGTCTGCTGGCAAAAAAGAAATACAGTATTAGGGAGCAAGTGCTTGTTTAAGATGTATTTTTAAACAGAAAGAGTCTCGAGGCCTTTTGAAAGAAATTCACTTTCGTCCTAAAGAAGGAAATAATAGAATCAAACAATTTTCGATTATCGGACGCTGTTTCTCACAGAATATTACTGATATGTTAAAATTTGTAACAAAACATCTGAAAAGTGCCCTTTTTATCTTCTTGACGCTGGCTGCCCCACCTTTTTAGAAATAATTCTTGTATTTTTTAAGGAAAACATACCTTAAGTGTACTTATTTTGGCGGGTTCTTATTTTGGCGGATTTGGCGGATTTGATCGAAATCCGCCAAAACTAAAAAAAATGACCATCCGCCAAATTAAATACCCGCCAAATTTAACTTCTTTAAAATATGAACCCTTTAAAGATGTTTTTGCTATTTTTTTTGCTGTTTTTACGCCATTTTAAGGTTAAATTCTTCAACCGAACTTAAATACCAAATTAAATACCCGCCAAATTTAATAAAATCTATCAACTGCCAAAATAAGTACCCGCCAAAAAAGTACACTTAAGGTAAACTTGCTTTGCAAGCAGTCATCTATGTATTTTTGAAGGAAAAAGATCAACTTTCTTTGCAAGGAACAATTCTTGTATTTTTAAAGGAAAAATATTGACTTTCTTTGCAAGCTTAATTTTTTTCTTTATGCAAAATAGTTAGAAAAATATTTTGCAAATCGAACTCGTGGCATTTTAATTTCGAAACTCGATGCGTATTTTTGGGTCAAGTTGAGAATTTTAGAAGAATTTTCTTTCTTGGATTCGGAGAATAAATATTACCTTTTTCAAAATAACGCGTCATCTCTATTGTTTTGAATTACCAATCATATGATTCCTTTGTAAGGAATCATGATTGTATTTTAGAAGGACGTCTTGCAATCTTATGAAGAAAGGCAGTATCCATTTGTTGAAAATTTTTCAATCTGATTTTTTGACGAAAAGAAAAAGTCGACAGTACATAGCAGCGAAATATATGAATAGCATTATAAATAAAAAGTTGAAATATATAGAGAGGTGGTCGCCTATTTTTAATCGTCATCCTTTTTTAATCAAGTGTCATGGCTTCTAAAAAATGAGCCATTGAATGGCGACAGACCGCCAGACATTCTGCAAAAGTTTTTAATCGAAGAAAGCCGCGCAGTGAGAAGATTTTCAACTTTGAAAATTAAAGGCTTTTTTTTCGTCCTCTACGTCAGATATTATCGCCCGCAGTTTGGTAACCTAAATAGATAAAATCCCGCTAAAAGTTTATCTCCGGTGTTTCGTTGTTTCTATCGATTCTTTAAAGTTCAGTGTATGAATCTCAGTCAAATATTGATGTTTATCGGGTAAAAAAACAAAGAAAAAGGTCAAGGCCTTTAATCTTTGCTGGTCGCCTATTATTGACCGATAGTGTCGCCTATTTTTAGTCAAACCTTTTAGACAACAAAAAAATATGAAATTGCAAACCGAAGCCACCATAAAAGAATAAAGAGACTCTCAGCTATCCAACGAGCTATAAACCAACTTCTATTTTTTTTTGGTTCATCAGGAGATATTGGTGTTTAAAGTTTGTCTAGCTCATTTTAGCAAAAAAGTACCCAAAGAAGGTCTCGGCACGGAAAGGGTTGATTTGACGTCAAATATTTAGTCGGTCAAAAAAGGGCAACGTCAAAAAAAAGGGTGAAATTACCAGCCTTTGGATATTACCAGAGATAGAATTGGTTAAATTCAAAGACAAAAGTAGGAAAATAAAGCTAAATAGTAATATTTTCAAAACAAAAAGAAAAAAAATTTAATAGACCTTCTCATAAATCACGTCACGACCAACGACTGCCTCGTTTTCATACAATTACCAAGGTGATTATGTCTCATGAGACTCAAAATGATAAATCTATCAATGGAGTCAAGTTTTGATAAGCTCCCTTGGAATTCAGTTACCACAGCGTTCAATTCAAAACGAGGCAGTCGTTGGTCGTGACGTAACTTTTATGAAAAGGTCTATTGGGTGCTCAAATTAACGAATCATCACGTCGAATTTCACTGGACAATAGTAGGCGACACCTATTATTTTCCTACCTATCATATCTATCTATTGCTGAAAATAACCTGTTACAGTGCATTTTTGATGACTTGATAAGCTCTAGGCTAGAGCAATATTTATATTTAAAAATCGATATTACACACTAAAACTTCTCAGAGATGTCTATCGAATTTCGAGGCAACCAAGACATTTGGATTAAGATTATATAAGAGATATGGATTTTTGTGACACTTTTATGAGAAGTTGTTAATTTGATTGGAGTCCCTTGTGAAATAATCACCATAGTGATGTGTTTAAAACGAGTTACGAGCAGCAGAATTCTTCTTCGCCTAATCATTTTGAGGGGAAAAAAACACTATGTTTCAACTAAAAGAATTAAAAGAATACACACACCACATAGTTAAATTTAGTAAGTGTTTCCCCCAAATCTGACGTCATGCCGTGGGGAACAATGCCATGAAGTGATAGCCTTATTCCCCCTACTTTGATTTTAGTTGTAGATCCATTGAAAACAATCAAAAGACTGTCCTTAAGTCCTAGAAGGGCTATCTAAGGGGATAACAATCATATATCTTATAAGTTGTTACACTGCTACTTTAATGGGATATATCTTCGTGGGGATTAAATTTCGTGGATTTTGGCCCGATCCGCCAATTTTTTTAAATGTCTGATCAGCAAATTTGGTATAGAAATTACTATTCATAAACCTTATTATTATTCAAAAGAATTTGCTCATTAGATGCCTGTGAAATATTTGAAAATCCCTCATCCGCGAAAATTTATGCCATTAAAGTAACTATACTACATGATAATACAGCATGTTTCTAGCGCTAAATTATCTTTCTAAAAGCAAAACCTCAGACCTTCGAATGTTCTCAAATAACAACCAAAAAAGAACCAGGGGGAGAGGTATTATCATTGGGCAAAGTATGAAAAGAGACAGGGTAAAGAAATGTTACTTTTAACGTTGTCAAATTAATCTTTTTTTCTTCTTTTCGTTTCAACCTACAAACGGACTCAAAAAATTTTTTTTAGCAAATCATGTTGGACTAATAGAAAAATATAATTATTAATTTCTTTGGTAATACAAACAACGTTACTGTGGAATTCTAATTTCAAATTTTGATGAAAAAAAGTGTGAAAATGTTGATAATTCTGACGGCGATTCCTTCCTCCATACAAATATAACAAAACTGACTGGTGTGTTACACAATCAGCGCAAACGTCAATCAATTTCATACAAGCGAAAAAAAGAGTTTTTCCTTTCATACAAAATCAAAGAGAATTATTTTGGTAGGGAAGCCATAAACTATCCTCTTTATTCATACAGCACCACTTTTTCTCACCAACAAAAAACCTGTTGTCCTTCAAGAGTTTATTCATAAAAAAGGATTTCAGAAAACATTAAAACTGGGTGACATATAAGGAATTGCATATCAGCGGTAGTCACGTGTCATAGACATCTCCTTTCCCTCAAAGCACGCGCTACGGCAGCGTCCAATATCGTGAGCCCGAGCACGATGCATCGAACGAGCGGGAGCGACCCGAATCATCGACGTTGTATGACTGTTGTTTCCTCTTTTAAAACAGCTGTTCTATGAAAGGTATAAAAAGTTCTCTCTTTCTCATTTAAAAAATTAATCAGCATCATCTCGATATCAACAACAATATAATAATAATTCACAGGGTGTAGATGATGATAGCCATAGTTGACTCATGAAGAAGATGAGGCTGGGGTACGTGATAATTTACTAATAACTCTGATAAGTGCCCCATTCTCATCTTTCAGACGTATATTGTCGTTCTTCAGGTCTTGCACTTTCTACAAAGAAAAGAAAGTTATCAGTTAATAGCTACGATGCCTTAAAAGATTTATCTAAACTACTATAATTTTTGAGCCACAAAACAAGCAACTTGTGCCATGAATAAAATAATGCCTATATGTATTAATCTGATAAAAATATGTGCTCAACAATCAATCAATCAATCAATCAATCAATCAATCAATCAATCAATCAATCAATCAATCAATCAATCAATCAATCAATCAAAAACTTACATCGATATCTTCTTTATATTGACTAAGTTGTTTTTCTAATTCTTCTTTTTCCTAAAAAAGTAAGAAATTCCAAAGGGTTATACAAAATCATAAAAAATTGGACAAGTCAGTAGAAATCAATAGGTGATAAAATGTTAACGAGTTCATTAACAAATAATGGGGAAAATGATAAGTTTTAATATATATATCTGTGTTATGGATGAACAGGATTTCAGATTAATATTCCAAATCAAAAGTAACTTCGAGTTATAAAGATAGAACCTAGCCTAGAGAGTGATAAAAGAACAAAACTTTGTTTACCTTTTTCATTTTTTCATACTTGGATTTGTATTCTTCGACTTCTTTCACTGCTTGATCGAGTTTTCGTTGTAGATCTTTTGTATCCCCCGTATCTGAAGAAGACTGAAAAAACAAAAGGAGATAAAATGACTCTTGGGTCATACCAAATTTTTACTAAGACACAATTTGGAAATCTCGGCAATATTTTCAAACTTCAAGTGGGTTGGGAAATATTAAGAATGAAAGTTTTGATAAAAAGAAAATTGAACTTAAAAAGCTATTAGTTTTTCATTTACACAGACACAGCATGGAATAGATGTCCTTCAAAAAGAGAAAATAGATTTTCAAATATATTTGTCAAAGTCAGAATAGAGCAGTGTCTTAAACTATGAATGCTCATGGGTTAAAATAAAAGATGCCTTGACATTCCTTGTATTAAAACTGAGTACAATGAAATAATAAACAACAACATACAGATGATGAGGTTGTCGAAGGGTTGGAAGAGCGTGACCATGATCTGCCCGATGAATTGTTATTGTCTGATGTTGTTGCAAGGAGTTCTTGATTCTTTTTATGCAGCCTTTCTGCGATACTCTACAAACGCAATAGAGATTGGAATATCATAAATAAACAACGCTAACAAAAATAAAAATACGTGACTGAAAGTAATTTGAACTATTTTCGTTTGACAAACGTCAAAACAAGCAAATAAGTGGGAAACGTGATCGATATTAAGAAAGGTAGTTGGAGAAAAAAGAGAAATGATCACTCCCTTGTGAGTGAGAAAGTTTTTGTTGAAAAAAGTTGTTATGAATTATCACAGAAAAATCTTGATCCACCATATTTGCCCCTTCGAGTATATAGTCACTCATATATTTATAGTCACACAAATAAATTCCAATAACTACTTACACTACTTACCATACGCGAGTTGCTATCATCTTCAGCTGTTGTACGAGCCGTTCTGCGAGTTGAAGAAGTAGTATCAGTAGTACTGCCTGTATCGTACGTTCGTGTCGTTCTCCTCGTTGGCTCCCTCGTTGTCTCAGTTTCCTGACCATCTTCGTCCTGAATCAAAAAACAATTTTGAAAAATTGAAATCAAGAAATCATCAATGCAAATGCAACAGGGAGATTTCAGAGCTTTTCGGATTGACTCCATTGACACTAGTTTAAATGCTATTCCTTTTGCTCCTTTTGGAGCCCACTAAGTGTCAAGATTCGTCAATCATCATTCTGGTTCAGCCAATAAAATAATTTTGCACAGCAAAGGCCCTCACAACCTCCAAAGAGAAACAACCAAATAGATTTGCAACAAAATAACTTTTAACCCCTCATCTCTTCATCCAACCTTATTGTACGATTAACCACAACTAAATCTCAATCATGACCCCTATACAGCTATCCTACATACCCTGTAGCGCCGTCTATATCTATTCTGTAACATTTTTGTTGTTATTGGTGTTGTTCGTGAATTTTATGTACATGTAAAAACCATTGATAAATATTTGTAGCCCACCAAAAATATAATTAGTAAAATTTTTCCCATATATAAAACAACACACACAAAAAGCCAGGGAATTATTTATTTCGTAAGTAACAAGACATCCATATTTCTTTCTCTGTGTATATACACACAAACCGGTTCATCAATACAAAAACAGCCTGCTTTCCATCATTATTTTCTCGTCCATCACAAACAAAGGAACAATTCACCGCGCCTTTCAACGTTATTTTGTTGAGTAATTGTCTCCATTATTGTTCGGTCAAAGCCGTCGTAAATCAATTGTTGTTTTGATGAACGTAATAAGACGACTATCAAAACAACGACAAAAAACGTTTCTTAATAAAAAACCAACAATGTATAAGAAGAGAGAAAAGAGGAGTTTTTTTGTGTTGAGTTGAACATGCAAGAGAGAGGGAAGGTTTTTCAGTGTTTTGAGCAGCTACAAACTTTGTGTGATAACATTTCTCATTCAAAACAGATATAAAGCACCCCTGGAACATAACACTTTACATTACAAAATCTAAATAATTAAATTCACTTCAAGTTCACTTAACAAAACCACAAGTTTCAGTAAAAAACACCAGGAAATTATAGAGTTGTGAATAATTCATGTGACATTTTGCTTTCTTAAGTTCAAGACTTTTTGCCCTTTACGAAAAGGAGACAGACTTTAAAACAAATTAAATACTAAAGTCTCATCTTTGAGCTCTATGTGAGAAAAACCTCGAATTCCAAAGCTAAAATCTGTGACTGAAATAGCTAAAATGTCAACAATAAAGTTACGAATCCTATACAAGTTTGGCATATCTGCTTTATAAAAAGCTTTCATATTCAGACTAAGGAGACAAGCAAACTTCGTAAATCTAATTAATCAGTATCTTAGAGAAATTATAATAATAAAAAGAGTTTTGACATAATAATAGAGATGACGTTAAGTCTTTTCGAACCAAATATGTACCTGAAATTGTGATGAGCGGCTGCGTAGAGAGCTACGATTATATCGTTGTGTTAAAGGACTCCCGTGCGCACTAGGCTGTGTCCGCCTTAAGCTGTTGATCCGATCTTGTATAGAATTATATGACATTTCTTTTTTTCCACTCACAAGCTTTTACAACAACAACAATCAACCATCAAACGCTAATCACTCTCAGTAATATTTTCTTTATCGAGATTCGTTGTGTTACCACAGAACAAAAACGGAAACTTTCCTTCGTCCATTAATTACTTCTACGGGCAATTAATAAGCAGTGTGAAAATGGCTTAATTGCTTTTTTCTAGTGTTTAAGTTATTCTGTAAAGTGTATCAATACACGGAATAAAAAAATCTCAATCTTAAACTAATTGATTTGATTGCTTGCTGTAACACTAATTTCGCATAGAGCTTCAAAACTGAAACATCAACAAAAAGCTTTCCATCGTCCTTTAGTCTTTTCAACAGCAAAAATAAACATGAGATGCAGGAGAAAACAAATTCAGTTCGTTTTTCAACCCTTCATTACAAAAATAACACTCTTGTTCAAGAGACAAGAATAGATTACTATACAGCCTTTCCTTCTGTGGTCAAAAAAGTTAACATTTCAATGTTTCACCAAATCACGAGAGAGTCAAGTTGTTTAGACATGGACCTCTTTTACTAATAACTTATTTATTGACAAGACAAGACCGAACCAAAACAAGAGAAATAGAGGAATCTGGAAACCTTAAGAAAAGAAAAAGCATAACATATGAGATTTAATCTTTAAGGTTATCAGAGAGCACGAGAAAGTAACAAAAGCATCACCTTACCGAATTAGCAAATCTCTATGGAGAGAACATATCATAACATAAAAAAGAACAAGAAGGCATTTTAAGCCCAAACATAAAAAGTTATAGAAGATAAGATACCTCTTTCTTCCGTGATGTCCTCCAATTGTTGTCATCGTTCGTTTTAGTTTTGTTCAAGCGGTATTTATTCAACACTGAGTTGGTGTCATTCTCCTCCTTTTCATCACGTTTGGGATTGAGTCGATTTTGAAGAGCAGACCGAGTCGATGCGGTGGTGTCATCAGGTTTTTTGTCGAACGAGCTGGTAGTTCGTGATGAGGTTGTGGTAGTACCAAATCGACTACCGATCGATGATTTCGTTGTCACTGGTTCCGGTTCAGGATCGCGCCTGCCGTATCTACTCCCGAAACTTGTTGTTGTTTTGGCAGTGACCGAGGTTGAAGAATTAGTGTCTTTCTTATCATCTCGATCGCGGTCAAAACGAGATTTAAAAGGAGTCTTAGTTAAACTATTCGATGTATCTACATCATTATTCGAGGTCGATGTTTTATTGGTTGAAGTTATGCTCGATGCTGGGGCAGTTTGTTTTGCTGCAGGGGGAGGAGGGGTAGGTTCTGGTTCTGGTTCTGGTTCGCTTTCTTCACTCTCCGCCACTTCTGAATCCTCCTTTTCATTCTCCTCTCCTTCACTGTTGTCATTGGCAACAGCTTGCGATGATGAATCATTGTTTTGCTTTAGAAATTTGGCTCGACTACCTTTCACGATGGGTCTTGGGGGCTGCTTTTTAAGCATCTCAATTGCGAGAATTTCTTTTGCATACACAGAATTACTGAAAATGAAAATGAAAACAGAATATAGTAGAAAAACAATAAGGAACAGACAAATTTTTGCTCTTGATAGTCAGGCTTTAATTGAGAATTCAGGAAATCGGGAGAAAAATCAATGGTGAAATAGGAAAAATAATTATTGATTTTGTGACTGTGATAATGAGTTCAGAGGAAAAGTTTAACTTTATTGTAAACTCTAATGGGCATTTGATTAGGATAATGGCAGGTTAATACTTGATAAATTTCTTTTATACATTTGAATAAGTGCGGAAGGACAAAACTTTAAGTTATGTATTTTGTTGCTTGAAAGATAACTTTTTATTTATATTTTGCTCTGATAAATCATTGAGCACTATTCTGCATTTACTTCAAACTAAATATATAATTTAAATGCCTAAAGTTGTTTATTCATTTCGAAAACTTTCATAGGTTCAACGATGCACTTTAAAAGTACTAGCAAACATGATTCTATAGCTCTAGACAGGGATTCAGTAGTTGACTAATGTAGGATTCCTTCAAAATGAGACCCAAAAATACTCATCTTTAGACAGACAGGCAATTCACCTCTTCCTTTTTGAAAGAAAATCAAATTTGATCCATCACCATTTAAAATAAAAAGTGACCTGACAAGATCCGGTATTGATGAGATATTGTCAGTAAATCTTTTTTGTCTCAAACAGAGACTGTCTTGCTTTTCTAGCGTTAAGCCTAAAAAGTGAATGGCTATTCAGAATCATTCATTGAATGGAATATGAAAGCATTTATAACTACCTGTTACAGCAAAACCAAGCAACATTATTCCCATATAACTGGCATCTTTTCCAGCTTGTTTTACTAAAAAATAAAGGAAATCCAGGGAGATTCTAATTTAGTTGACGATTTTTTTCTTTAGAAATTTAGCCCTCAAAAGCACATAAAGTTAGAAACACAAAAAAACAGATTAAATTTCAGGACCTTTTCCAATTTTTCAAGGAATTATCCAGTAATTAATAAGTAAGTAAGTTAAAATAACGTATTATTGCCCAAAAATAGCTTAATCACACCCAATTTCTGTGACAACAAAGCATTGGAGGACAAATCATTTGGGTCAGATTTGCTAAAACTGCCATACTTTAAAGTTACAATCAATTTATTTTCGAAAATTCTAGTATTTCAAGGATTTTTCATGACTGGTGGCCATCGTGTACAAGCAGACTAAATATTTATGAAGGAGAGTAGTGTAGATTGAACTGGCCTCTCCGATGATCATGATTGTGTATACACTCTGCAGTTTGGCAAAATGGCATATCTTATGGTTTCCCATGTTATCATGATTCCTTCTATATAATTTCCCCTGGTTGATGGTAGTTTTAAACAAGAAATCATACCTTTTTGACCAGTTGATAGGGCTCCAGCCTCTGGTTTTACATTCTCTGATACTTGGTGTTGCTCAAAATTAGAGCTTGCAGTTGTAAGTGGCCTTTGCAAAGCCACATAAGAATTAGGGAATGCAAATGGTCTCCTAAGTTTGCTGCAAAATCTGCATACAAGCAGAGTTCGATTGAATGTCATAGTATTTTATTTATCATCAGGCATATTTCTAGAAAACAGAATTTTATAAAGAGATTGGATGCAAAGACTGTTATAGTTGATATTAAATTATCAGATAAAGATACACACCTAAAAACAAATCTTTCAAAAAATGGCTTTCTACTCAAAGTTTTCATTGCCATAAAGCAAGGATGTGGAAAATTAAATTACAAAATGCCTATTTTTTATAAAGACTGTCCGGAGTGGGACATTCAACAATTAGAGTTTCAAATGGGATACAATCATACCTTAATACCATTAATTTTCGCGCGCCTTTTATTTTCGCGCACCTTTTCAGCGCGAAAATTAAAGGGGCGCGAATTAGCAAAAATCTGTTTTTAGGCTCTCCTGACCTTGTAAAGGGTTATTGAATGATCACTTTATGTTCTTTTTCCACCTAGAATCAGTAAGAACCAAGACAAAGAGGTTGTTTGGCATCTTTATACTTTTTTTCATCAAATACAATTAAAAGTAAAACTACAATCTGTGTGATCCTATAATAGATAATAGATAATCAATCATCAATGACGATAACATCTTGAGTCTCTGGGACTATTTGAGTGTCTTGAAGTATCAATAAAGTCATTTCCGAGGCTAAAATGTAACCTGTGTCTCACATGCATTCTTAAAACTCGAGAAAATTATGTTTTTCAAAGGAAAAGTGATCATTTATAGGATAAGCGAAAATTAATAAAATTGGGGGTGCGCGAAAATTAAAGGGTGCCCAAAAGCTCATTTTTGAGGGGTGCACGAAAATTAAAGGCGCAAATATTAAAGGCGCACGTAAATTAATGGTATTAAGGTATACATTTATATTACCATATTGGATTTAAATCTATTAAGACGGCAATCGAAAAATTGCTCTATTTGCTCCGCCCGCCTGCATCATATTTTTTCATAAAATCCGGGGAAATCCAAAAGAAACAACTTAGTTCTTCAAATGTGTTACTTTTTCTTTGGGGTAGGAGGTTTCAGGCAATATTTCAAAAACCAGGAAATTTTCCAGCTCCCCGCCCGCATCAATTTTTGAGACCTTCTGCGACGCGAACAGAACTATTTTTCGATGGCCGTCTAAGGGTGGCAAAACCAAATAGTGCTGGCTAGTTGTGTCAGAAATCACAACAATGGTGCACAATGTGATAGAAGCATGAAACTTAGCACATGGGTAGTTTAGGGGCCAAGGTTGGATTTAAATCTCAGACCCAAAAAAAACCACCTGTTTGTATTTTACAGACCAGAATGGGATGTCAGGCTAAAATTACATTTTTTGGTGAAAAGATGACGTCATTTCCCCATTTTGATGATGTCAGCAAAAATCCATTGATCACCCTAGGAAAATAATTTTAGTGAAATTTGGTAGAGAACCTTTCCAGGATCAAATAGATTGCTAATGTCAGACCATGAATAAAATATTACATGAAATATCACCTAAAGTGATGCTTATCACCTAAGCTTATAGGCTAAAGGGGTTGATTTGGGCATGCCGAGACACCATTATAATGTCAAGTAAAATGTCAAATCCCTATCATGATGGTTATTACCTTTAAATTAATTTTAAGGTTATCCAACCAATGATTATTGGTACCTGACAAGTTCTCCATCGGCTCAGGCCAAAAAGTTTAGTTTAAATAGTCCTGACCTTTTTTGCTGACATCATCAAAATGGGGAAATGACATCATCTTTTAAACATTTCTCTTGATTTTCAGATATATGTTGAAATGTTTTTCTGAATGGGCATTAAAAATGCTTTCCAACAGTATATATTATATAACATGATGTGCTTTGGACCAAAAAATGTAATTTTAGCCTGAGACCCCATTATGGTCTGTAAAATACACAAACAGGTGGTTTTTTTTCGGGTCTGAGATTTGAATCAAACCTTGGCCCCTAAACTACCCATGTGCAAAATTTCATGCTTTTTATCACATCATGTACAATTTCAACACAACTAACCTGCACTAAAAATAAATAAAAAAGACAGAACGAAAGAAAGCTAGAATAACATGAAAAAGTAATTCAAATAAATTATTTCAGATTTGAACAAAGCTTGCACAAATTTTGGTAGTTAAGCCCCATTAATTCCTAATTTACAAAAAAAAAATTATTTGCTAAGAAAAATAACCTTCTTTTGTTGAGAGTTGACAAAAAAGCCTGGTTCTCGAGCTACTTAATAATATCATTATAGTAACTGTCTTTTAAGTGAAAATTTCAAGTTGTACTACTGTAGGCAGCCCTATCTTTGTCACGCTGGTACTAACTCCGTCACCCCTATTTTTGAAGGGTGATTCTTTTTATGGTGAGATTCTTATTGTAGGTGGCAAGATAAAAGGTCAAAGTTGTACATTTTTAACTTTCAAAGAGAGTCAATTGATATTGGCTGTTGATTTAAATGGGGTGACAAAATTAGGGCAGGGGTGATGGGAGATAGGCCTATCTACGGTAATTTTGATTAAAAGTTTTCATTTGACTTCTTCTTTCAAAAATGGGACAAAAAACAAATCTAGAGCTATTTTAATGTTCACAAGAGGAAGTCTTTTTTCAAACTTTCAAAAATTCCTGATGATTATAATTTCCTAGCTGTTAATTAAATTGGTATAGAAAATTCTTTTGAAACATAAGTGGTAAACAAAAAATAATTACATGGAGAAGTAAAAAAGAATAATCTAACATTATCAATCAGATAAAACAATGTATAATTGATTTCCAGAGCTGAAACATTCCTTAGATTTTCCTGGAACTTTATTTTTAAAGTACAAATGCATTAAAGCATTGTTTTCACTTTTGTTTGGAAAGAAATTCTACATATCAATACAAAAATTATCAAAGTGTAACCAAAATTCAATGAACAATCTTAAAAGTTTTTCAAGAATTCTTCAGCCGAAATACGAGCTCGTGCATTCAATGCCAGTTTCATTTCACTGATCTCTTTATCAATTTCTTCCATGAATTGAATAACAAAATCAACTAATTTATTCTTGTACATCTGCTCGGTGTGAAAATTAGTGATTAAAAAACTGATATCATATCCCTCCACTGGTTTTCTTCGAAGAACAAAAAAGTTCTCAGCCCGTAACATCATGAATCTCATAAATTTGTGACAGAGAATTTTTTCAATTTCATCAGCTTGTTTGACTGCAATGCTAACACGAACAGAATTGACGGAACCCTCAATCAATACTTTTTCTTTTTCATTTCTAGCAATGCAAAGAGGTGCTAGCAAAAGCTCTTTGCTGCTGCGAACCTCAACCTCTGGTTTAACATGACGTTCAACAACTTGTGATGCGAAGTTCTCAAGGCACATTGCAGCTTCGAGTGTAGAGCGAACTGCATTTAAGTATGGTCTAAGTGTAGCAGCCATGTTGATTAAAATCAAGGATAAAAAATATAGCAATCGCAGTAAAGGTTTTAAAAATAGATACTTAAACTTGGTCAGTTGATAGATCTTTCGGCTGTTCCTGCTTTCTCGACTCAACCTTCGCCTTCGGCTTCACGGCTTCACCCTTTCTTTCGGGAACCAAAATAAACACCGTACTGATCAAAATACGGAAGCAAATGTATTTTACAGACCTAAAACAAAATATATCTTTGTAGTATATAGATTTTAATTATTTTCAAAATATTTCAAAAGTAAAATTTAAAGGATAATTCTTATTACTTTTTATTAAATTTGAGTACCTTAAATATGTTACGATTTACAATTGATCAATACAATATGGTCAGTACTATGTTCTTTCGAATTCGTATGCCGGTAAACATGCTCCTTGCTTCCCAGTCTTGCTGACACCACTTTCAATATTGTTGCCGCCATTGATTGCTCCACGTTAAACAGTGGCCGTTCAAGTGCTTTTTGCAGCATTGTTTTAGCAAATTTCTTTTTTCTGAAACATCAATATTTCTAAGGATAGTTCAATTAATTAAGGCTCTTACTATCTATTGAAAGGCTGATTGCAGCCTTTGAAAAAACAGAGTGCAATGCACTCGCACTGGTAATTCGTTGGAAATGACAACAGGAGGTTGTTTAGACGGATCATCACTTGCTCTGTCTCAAATCAGTTTTGCTGTTACAGAATTAACAAAGAAGAATTACAAAGATAATGTTCAAGAAATAAAGTTGGTAAGTGTTAGGCTTTAATTATCCATTCTTTATATTTTTTTCATGTCATTCTATCCAAGTTTTTAGCCAGTCAGAGAGCGACACAGTGACCTAAGTCTCAATAATTAGTGTGGTTCATTCCAGGAGCAGCCAGAGGTATTTTGGGGTTTACAATGTAATATTTTTCTGGCTTTCCCCCGGACCTACCTGGGTGTCTTATAAATACACATTTCCCGTAAGGCGGCAATCACAAATATCTTCAGGACCCTCGGCATCGACCGAACAAGCTGTTCGGTCGTTCGGTCGATGTTCGGTCTCGACAGATCTATTATTTTCGACCGAACATAGTTGTCCGGTCGATGTTCGGTCGATGTTTTTTGAAACTTACTTTCAACG
>JAUJPO010102554.1:0-22873 GCA_032270745.1 Tiaropsis multicirrata | reverse complement strand
AAATAGCCAAACCTTCAAAAAATGTAAAATAGAATCGCCTTGATGAAAATCATGTTTTTGATGTGCCAAGTTTCATTAAAAAAAAGATATGAACGAAAATGGAGCTTGCAACAGATTTACACTGGAAAAACTTTATCGCTTGAGCCGCCATCTTGAAACACAACCACATTTATGATCTGTAAAAACAACACACGCTAAAAGTTGACCCGATCGGAAGAAAGTTGAGAGATCAAAGTGATATCGGGAAAAACCTTTTTGGAATCTTAACGCCGTCTCCCCACAACACCCATTTTAATGCTCCCCTGCGGCTAGAGCAATTATTTTGCATAATATCACTAAATACTATTCCAACTTAAAAGCTACATGATACAATTTCAAATGTTATTTAGTTCATAGAGTATCACCACTAGTTGTGGAATTTAGAAAATGTTTAAACACAGGAAAAACACACGATCTGCAGTATAATCTTTAAAAATCGGGGAAATCCAAAATTAAATTTTCAATAAGTGCTTAACTGCTTAGCCATTTTTTTGCAAGATCCCGGCTCATCCCGGTTGAGATCCCTCAAAATCGGAATCGAGATTATTCCCGATAGAAATGGAATTGAATCTTGAAATTTTCACAGGATACGTGTGTTAATGTCCTCATTTTATGAATCCGATGAGTCCGATTGAAGATCGCGGTGACAGTCTCCAGTAAGAATACGATCTAACTATAGATTTTTGAGAAATCTCACTAAACCTCAATTATTAAAATCTCTGTTTTATTATAGATTTTATGTAATGTCTGCATTGCGCAATGGTACTAATAAAACAACAGCGAGAATGAATAATACTATTCATGTTTTTTTGCTGTTATGTGATATACTAATATACTTCTAACTTTGACGGGATTCGTGCATCTATTCCATGAAAATCTCCAGACAAAGTTGTAGGGACATTTAGTTAATTTGATTGAATTTTGTCATTAGTTTCAATGTCTTGGGAATAAAAAACAATAGGGATCTTCTATTGGACTACCTTGTATCAATTCAAAAAATAGTGATGATTGCTAATAACTTTGAAAGCGGGCGAGGGTTACAGAAATTTTAAAGTTATTCCCAACATGGCAACAGGGCTGCATTTTTTAAAAGGTGAAAAATGCAGAAGCTAAGAAAAATGCTAAGTACGGTTTGACCTTCAATTTTGTTATCTTTTAAATAACAGTATATCAAGGCTCGCAATATAACTGGATTTGATATAACTAACTCATATCATATTCACTGGCTCACTTGTGGCATATTGTAATGATCCATTATCAATACCATGGAGCTCTCTCACAGCTCTCTTTGTTATGTTAATTATAACACTTTTTTTTAATCTGATAAATCTGCTTGTAAATTTAATAATCTTCTGGTCTTCCAATGAGAACCATATAGTTGGTTCCTACTAAGCAAGCATTCTTTCTACCAGCAGAGGATAATCAGTCAATCATAGCTTGATAAATTACTACCATAAGCTGTAAAATTTGTTGTGTAACATATAATAGGCTTTTATGAAGGAACCGCGAAAATTCTATTTTGTGATTATTCGAGTACCGTGAATGAAGCGAAAGCGTGAGTTTGGTTACCTGCTGGTGTGGGCAGTGGGGTACAGTAGTACAGTATAAAATGTTTGCACGGTTTCACTTCCCCGTGAGAGTCTTACCAAGGCCTTAAAAATGGTAATCGGTACCAAGCAATCAAAGGGTCACGAATACCCAGCAGACACAAGACGTTCTCAAACTTCTTTAAAATGTTTTAACGTTGAAAACACGTCGAAACAACACTGAAAAAATGCCCTGTGTTTCCTGTGTAAGTGGCAGCAATTCAGTGATGTGAAAAGCAAGCCTTCCACCATCGCATCGGTCACCGTTGACTTATTTGACCTATCATGCAAGAAAGATAAAACTGCTACAGGTCAAAAAATGGTGGATATCTCAAAAAAATGTCAAAGCTCTGTTTCGAAGAGTGGAAATCGCGCCGTCAAAACTACAGGTACAGATATCCCATAGAACGTCATAATTGCCATATGGCAAAAACATAATGTTATGAAGTCAAATAAAAGGTAACCTACATAGTATCCATTTATAACCATAGGAGATCTTTGATAACGTTGTTCCGACATTGTTTTTAAAACTTTTAAAGTAAAAAATAAAAAAGACTCTAAAGAGAGTGACACACAAGCACGTGATAAAAACATGTTTTTAAGGCTAAGGGTCATGCAGCACACTGGGTTAGGGCAGAGGATGCTTAGTTTATGCTCAATATGATATCATATATTAAAACTGCTATTAGTTGTTGTTTGAAAACATGAGTTAAAAGACAAATAAATATGTTTAGATGAAGGATTAGAATTCTTGTTGTGACGTCAATGAAACTGTGACTGGAATTTGAATTATGTGCTTAATAATGACTATTCCAGTTTCAACAAGATGTTAGTACAAAAATATAATCAAACCACACATTGTAACACTCAGTTAAATCATTCAACTTAAAAAGCTGATTCATGTTTATCTATTGTTGAGAGCATGTAACTTGTGTAATGAATTATTATGTCACGTGAAGTTTTTTCAACGTTCTCTCAACGGCCGTTTGGACGTAAAAGCAGCGTCTTGTATCTACTAGGCTAGGTATTTTTAAATATTGTTAAACATTGTCATTGTCATTATAAATGGATTTGGAATGTCAAAAGATTATCCATCGCATTTTAATTCTAGTGTTAATGAGAGTCGATCTTAAGGCATATTTCATAATAATGACATAATTAAACATTTTGTAACAAGTGTGTTAACTCTACTTGTTGCGGAAATACATCTAATTAGTTCAATCAGATGGTTATGAAAAAGTTTGTCAGCACGCAATTATAATACCGATGTCTGAAATACTTGTGGTAGCTTTGATTACCCATTGCAATTTAAAGAGAAAACACACTCACCCCCTATATACACCCCAGGTACTAGGGTTAAGGGATGACGGGATGTGCGGCCCAGTCCTCAAACCCGGTTCTTAGAGACACTTTTTGAACCATTTTGTCTCAAATTTGCGAAAAACTCGACCCTTAAAGAGACTTTTTGGTAAATTGTGGGTCCAATTTCAAATTCTTTCCCCAATATCGAAAATTCCGAGCCTTAAAAAGACGCTTTTGCTAAATCTTTCAAAAATTGATATTTGACAGATACTTGATATTTTTAAGTCATTTTTCGTCTGATACAAGAGTGCCAGAAATATATAAAACAAGCATACCTTGATTTTTTTGTTGATTCATGGTCACATGGATTCGTGGAGAGTTTCATCTTCTTTTGAGATCAATCGCGGTAGATGATGTGCTGTAGAAGGAAAGGAGAATTCCATTATCCTTTCAACAGTAAGATTCAGTAAAAAATAAAGAAACAAAATATATCGCAAATCATTGTGTAAGAGTTACCTGTGAAAACTTTAAAATACATTTTAATTGAGTTCCGGGAAGTTTAGTTCATAATCAGTGCACTTCATTTTTTCCCCAATAGTTTTTCAAGGATTTTTTCAACTTTCCGATACCATTAACAGTTAATAGTTACTATCTATCTAGAGAGAACAGATGAGTGGTAAGAAGTGACTTTGTTTTCAAGAATTGGCGTGAATCTATCTCGGGTAAAATGGGTATTTCCAGAAAAAGGATATAGGATATCCAACAGGGATTGAAAGAGAAAGTTTCCGGATTCTAACAATTGACAAATGAGAAAGTTTGTAGGGCGTTTTCTCCCTAATGGAAAGCAGACCTGAAACCGTCATTTTTGCTTTAATCAAAAGCAAATTCTATCAATTTTTGAAGAAAATAGCAGTTTCAAAGCAAGTCAAAATATCTATCAGAGGGTATAAGGTGAAGAACGCGTCGTTCCTATATGAACGATTTTGAGCTGTGAATAAAGAGTTAAAGAGGGAGCGACTTTCGAATGCATGAAGGATACTCAACAACATGTTGAAGTAAACAACGAAAAAACAGAGAAATAAGATCATCATCAAAAAGAGGGATTAACACACAACAGACGGTAATCAACAAAAATGTTGGCAAGCGACTCTCCGAATTAATGCTGATGAGATAACTCAATATAGAGGAATTATAATTTTTTTTAGAGATAGGTATCTTCATCAGACATATAGCTCTTACTCTCAGACGACGACAATGTGACACAAAAAATAATTCATTTATTTCTACCACAATGTTAGTAGGCATTCTAAGTATAATTTGAGTCGTTGATTTTACTCTTTACAGTAATTGTCGAGAAGTGTTGTCTTTGAGAAGAAAGTGACTTTTTGAGCGTTATTTTTATCAAGCAAATCAAATTTTATAAATTATTTCTTATTGAATTGCTTAGCTTTTGTTCAGCAAAAAAACGTCCGAGTAAATAAGAAAAGCGTCTTCCTCTCGTCATTCTCATTGAACTTAAGGGCTCTGACCATAGTGAATTTTCGTAATTTGTGATACTAGATGTCAATTTGAAAGTTATATAGACCATTAAAGTATATTGTGTTATACATTTTCTGTTAGGCCAATCATTTCTACATCCGCTAAAAACAAAAATCGCAACGAAATAAATTGATGATAAGAGGAAATTGAAGACTTTTGCGAAGAAGAGTATTTCAACTGAGGACCTTATTCTCGGTGAAAAATTAACATATTTAAATTTCTTTTTTGGATCAGATGACGTGTTTACTTTGGAACTAACAATAGATTTGTGGAGAATTTTTCTAACATTTTCTTTGTCTCAAAATCTTGAAAATAGTGGGTTTTCGTCAGTTTTTTAGTCATAACTTTTCACGCATTGGCGGATGAGAAAAATTTTCCGCAAAATTTTAAATAACGCAACTATTTGTGAGTACTTTAAATAGAAAAGATCCGACGGAAAAAGCTCTTTTCCCCATCGAGATTAAAAGCATTTTTGTAAAAAGTACATGATTAACGTCTTTATCGCATATTTTTATTGTCCATGCTTCATTGATTTCTTAATTACTCATGATAGAATTAATGAGGAAGTCTGTTCCTAAAAATGCCAAGAAGGTGAAAACAAAAGGTTTTTCCCAAACCAATTTTTCACTATGGTCAGAGCCCTTAAAATGTTGACAATTTTTTTATGACTTTTGTGGCGCACTCGTGGAAACGTGAAAATTTAAGCTTTATGTGACGATTGATTTAAGTCATTGGTAAAAAGACGAATATAATATAAAATCACTGTTTTGAGTATTTCATCTAGCTTTTCATCATTATTTCAAAATGTTTTCATAATAATAATAAATAAATAAATCTTACATCTCAAATATGTACAATATAAATTTATTTTTCGTTTTTAGTTCTAACTTCTACAATTAGTGTTTCATTAATGCGAGAGAATAGTGTCTATGGTTTTTCACATTTACATAAATTCGCTTGAGGATTTTTTGCGAAACATTCCCTTCATTTTCTCTGAAATTGAAGCCCTGCGCCCACCACCAAGGGTGTAAAGGGGTTGTGTGTTGTGTACCGGTAGTGAGGCACGTCGACCCATATTGAATTTCTTGGGCATTTCCGGTGAACAGTCGTCGCTAACTCCACTGTCGTTGCTGCTATCGGAGCGAGTACTGTTTGAACGAGTCTTTTGAAGCGGTAAGGCGTATCCGTTCAAAGCTAACGAGTGACTTATCAGGACTGGATCACCGATTTCTTGGATGCACATCGGGTGTAAAGGCGATGACGTTCGACGTGCTAATCGTCGGGAATGTTTAGGAGTACTCGTTGATTCAGGAGACGAACTTTGTTCAAATAACAATTGTGGCACTTTGACAATCGGTGTACTGTCGGCTCGGCCTCGTTTTTGAATCGTTATAATTCGGTTGGATTCTGGAGACATCGGTGTAACGGGTGTTAGTTCAGAATCACTGAAACTTTCGTTATTATTGTTTGTATCTGTAGCAACGGGTGCCGACAATTGTCGGTTCAATGTCTGTTTATTACTCGTTTTCCGATAACTCGCTCGTAACTTCTTGGACAAACTCAATTTTCGTTTATCGTCTTTCAAAACAGGAACTTCAATCTGAGGTGGCGGTGGGATGAACATATTTAAAAGTTTTTGAATAATCTCGGTCACACTCTCATAATCTTTAGAGCTCGATTCAACAAAAGCCGTAATAACGTTTCCCTCGTGGAGACTGGCTGCATAGCTCAAAGCCTCTGTATAGGGCACTTGGCGTTCACATTCTAAGTCATTCTTGTTTCCGACCAAAACGATTTTAACTTCGGCAGTTTTGTCTTTGACTTCTTTAATTTCGTCAACAAACTTCTTGGCACGTTCGTACGATTTCCGATCGTTAATCGAATAGGCGACAATAAAAGCGTTTCCCTTGGTAACAGACAGTTTACGCATGGCGGGAAAGTCATCACTACCCGCCGTATCCACCAATAAGCAAACACACATATTCCCACGGTGCTCAACTACATGCGTGAGGTGATCTTCGGCCGTCGGTTGATAGTGGCGCAAGAAATCTTTCTCTACAAATTGATTGATGATAGCTGATTTGCCAACTCTCTCTGCTCCCAAAAATGTGATTCGATATTCGAACACGTAACTGCTTTTACGAACGTTCAAGTTCAAGTTGCGGCTATTTTTTCGTAACCTGCTAGCCATCGTATTTGGTTAAAGTTTGTCCTTCGTATCTTCTCAAAGTTCTGCTGAATCTGAGAAAGTCTTTCAAGTGGTATAGTAAGAACTTCACTGGATTGCTCATAAAAATCAACTGACTCAAAATTCCTTTTTGAAATCAGTAATATAGAAAAAAAATTCGAGTATTATAAAAAAACCAAAACAAGAAAATGCATTCCAGGGGGTTCGAACAATAAGCGTGAGCGCTGATAATAACTCTAGAGATAGTATGATGTAGGATTGAATGGATGTATTATGAAAGTATAGTTTATGAGGCTCAGTACGTCGGCCCTGTTGCTCTATTCAATGATATTTGATAATGCCCACAGCATAACATTGTTAATTACTTTCATTAAAAAACGATTATCAATGGAGACATTCATGAGACATTCTATTGACGTTTCTAAAGACAAGACCTTGTAGTCGGATTATAATAAGCATTAAGAATCGTCTTTGCAAAACCCCCGTCTCTGAAATGAGATACTGATTAAAAGGAATGTTAATTAAAGAGGCCTTTTAAGTTTTTTATGTAATTAAAAGGGGATGCGAATTGCTTTAATAATTAGCAATTGCAGCTGATGAATGCTCGCTAATAGTTTATTAAATACCGCCTTGGTATTTTGTAGTTATCTTTGCTCTTTTAAGGAGCTATGACGGCTTGTGTATTTCATGCATAAGTCTATTGCATTTTGTATGAACAGTATGCAGGAATAAAGGATACTTGAATTTTCACATGGCTCCCTACCAGTATAATACTTTAGAAATATATTGTGTTCCCTGTGAATAAAATCAGGTCTCGTGTGGATTTTCCCAGGCTTTTTTGAGGTATTAGGAATTGAGATATTAAGTTTAATTTAAAAGGTTAAAATGGAGACCTTTTTAGGGCAGTTCGATCAATTGCTGAAAAAAATATTCGATGACGGTATTTTGACGTTCTGAAAGAATAATGTTGTTTTCAATTTCTAAATTAGGCATTAAATTTCACAAAAAAACAAGATGATTTCTTAGATATATGTAAACCATTATGGATTTTAAGCGCATTAATCCGCAGAACGGAAATGGTTATCAAAAAGCAGGTATTGAAAGCCTGCAGCGAGGTGCTCTATTTTTTACCACCCGATGCACAAACAACCGTTTTTAGATTTACTAAATATAGAAAGTAGAAATGTACTGAATAGTTTTTTCGCACGATGACGAGCGAAAAGTCTCTTTAGATTCAAAATATGTTTTTTCGATGATCTTGAGTTTTATACTGATAACTAAGGGATTTTAATTTCTCTTTCAGAACTTGTTGAAATGTTGCCAAGAATTTTGTTGTTTTGTTTTTGATATTTTCCGAATGTTTGTGTTTACCTCATAGGAATTTCAAAGGGTTAATATTAGCTTAAATTATATTTAGGTATTGAGAAAAGGAAAGGGTCTTGGCACCTGGACGCCATTGGGAATAAATTATTTGCCAAAAGTTTCGTCTACAAAGTTCCCCTTTATTACCCCATATGACTAAATCTCGAGTTTTAAAAAGTTGAGCTATTAGCTTATCAAAGTCTTAATGTTTTGCAGTAATATATTTAGAACTTGAGAATCACGAGCGATGACGTAGTTTATACTTCAAGAAGTTAATTAAGCTTATTGACTTGTATTTGTACTTGTATTTTCGGTCTTCAAAAATATATTTGCTTCTGATGTCATCGTGAATCATGTTATTGCCAAAATAATTTTGTTTTGTACTTATACCCTCATACGAATAAAGCCCTTGATTTAACGTACTCAATCAGTTTAAAAAAGTCTTAGACAATAGGAGAAATTTTGTCAAAATGTTGTATAATACTGTGGTTCTAAAAATTGTTGTATTATAGTATTATTATCTAGGTTTATCTATAAAGCTATTGGCAAATTAAGTAGGCATTGCCAAATAATTACTTCAACTTCAAGTCCTATGTGAAAATGATTTAATTTCAATCCATTAACCATTAAGGTATTAGGTTTAAAAAATAAATTGTGCATTTTTTCGTGCTTGAAATATGGATCTATAAAGTCTCCGATTTCGTGTAAAATGTTTCTGCAGAAAAATACTATATTGATGGCATGGCAAGTACTCCGCTTTAAAAAGTCTCAAACTAGAAACTGATGTAACAGAGACAGACCGAGACTGAAGTGGCGAACACCCGGTTTTAGAGATCCTCCCGTATGTAAGATTACGTAATGGATATCATAAAAAGGGGCTATGCACATACTTTTAACGATAAATTTAAATGACTAATTTGCTTTGTTGACTTGGTGGATGTGACCTAAATGAAAATTGAATTTTGGAATTTGAATGATAAATTATGGTTTTAAGAAATTTAGAGAGATGCAAGTTGCAATTAGCAATTACGAAAGCGTATAATGGTTTTGAAAATTAAGAAACTTATCATTGAAAATGATAAAGGAGTATTTCTGACACTTGATATTAAACAGTATGGCCTTATCTCATCGGAATGAAATTGAGATTTAAGATTATCATTTATTTTACGTCAATACCAAATTTTTTGAAAAAATTGGATAAAATGCCATCAAGTTCTGAAATGTCACAAACAATTAGGACATTCAAAACACTGAATTAAAACTGTCAAGTTTTTTGGATAATCTTATTACCTCATTCAAACTCTCTGACTATACGCCAGTTCAGTTTATTTGAAAACAATCTTTGATTGATATTCAAGTATTTGGATTTAGACCAATTTGGGCCGTGTTTTACAGAAAACCCGTTTGGAGAAAATGACCATCCCAGTGGAAAATAGACTTGTTCATGAATTACATTGTGAATAACTACTGCCTCGTTTTAAATTGAGCGCTATAGTAACCGAATCCCAAGGGAGCTTATCAAAACTTGAATCCATTGATAGATGTGCGATTTTGAGTCTCGTGAGATTGTTATGACCTAGCTAGAAACATTTATCATTTAACCTTACCCCAGTGGGTTGGAAAGTTTTGACTTTTCACTCCATTGAAATTTTGGTACGACCCACTGGCACCACAGAAGTGAATTTCTTTATTTTAGTTCCACCTTATGAAAACTAAAGTTTTGTTTTTTAATATCCTAGTCTGAAATTACAGATCTATACAAAAGCTTTGGACGTATAGGTCAGCTTAATGAGCTCCTTTTTGGTTTCAAATTCGGTTTTAATTCAGTCTGTAAAAAAATACACGAAATTTAGCAAGTTATAAACGGAGAAGCGAGTAAATCGAGTTGTAAAGATTACGTCATCCTTAATTCGCTCTCTTCTACGCTTTTAGAAAGAAACTTTCGAGAAAGCAGAAAGAAGAACTTGAGAAAGATGGCGGCGACGACTCGCCTTGTAGTAACATAAAGAAGCACGTTAGAGGATAAGACAGTTTCGAACCAAATTAAAAACTGTTAGTTATCACGTTACGAATCTAGCCATAATTTTGTGATTAATTTAATGTCTTTTGTACCATATTTTCGATACCAATCGATAAACATTGGATTCTTATCGTTTATCAAAAATTTATTAATATATACATGTTTGATGCTAATTTAAGAATGAAAATTAAATAGCAGATGCTAATTTTAGATGACATCTGTTTAGATTTAATTCTAAGATAAAAGATTAATTCTAAATAAAAAACTCTTATTGTCCTAGTTGGAACTGATGATTCATTTGATGTGTATATCAACAACTTTATGACAAGGAAGTCTTCGAAGAAAAAGCCTCGCGATGAGTGTTCTATGAGAAAAATTAAATATTCGAATATACATAAATAAGTAAATGAGGATTGAGCCCGACTTCCGCCTAAATGCTAAAAATAAAATCTCTTGAATCATATCATAGCAACTCAACTTATTTTCGAGGATTGATTCTATGGAAATACTTAAGGAATGCTTACCAGTTCTCGCTTACTGGACTCATTGAAGGCCTCGGTAAGTATCTTCCTCGATGATGGTGAGTGGATTTTATTGCTTGCTCCTGAAAACGTAAAGCGCAAAGTGATATATTTCAGTAAAAATCTTACAATTAATTTACGAGTACGCCCATTAATTTACGAGTACGCCCAGAGGGGAATGCAAGTCTAAAAGATGACGGGTTTGTGCCAGCCGACCCCCCCCCCCCATAAATAAAAAGCATGACTCCCTAGAGATAAAACTTAGTAAGTTTTGAGGGAAAAATTCCTCACGCCATGTCTCTGTTGTCTCGCACAGGATTAACGATGTCTGGTAAGTACCATGACTAAGACTACCTGGACAACCCCTGGATATTACCCCTTATTCCGTACTCCGGAGGGTATTAGGCAAAAAAGATCAAAAAGGTTGAATTGGGCCTTAAACATATAACCCATCCTTAAGTATGTATCTCATTAATAAAAAGGCGTGTCCCCGCACACCTCCTCGTTTACGTAGACGCCCCGTCCCCCGCCCCCGCACATGAAAAGCTGAAGATGTAGAAAGTAAACGTCAGTCTCCTAGTCTAATGCTTTTCTCATTATTCATTTGAAATACTCAATAAAAGGGAAAAGCTTTCTACCGGCTAAAATGTCTCTTTCACATACCCACTGGGATCTATACCTCATCTTTCACTACCACCCTGACAAAATGATATCCACCACTGGGTCATGCGGAGAGAAGGGTTTGATACATCATCGGACACAAGGTGTATTTGAAACGTGTATTTGAAATACCAAAAAATCAGCAAAAACACAGTTTAAACTGCCCTCTTAACCCCGTTCAATGCTTTTGAAAGTGGTCTGTTGGAATATGTTAGCCAAAGCTGAACTTATTTATATCAACCTTGAAGCAAGGACCTTTTGAGCGTGATTGTGGGTACTGAGAGTTTGTAACGTGTTAACAGCTTAGGGTCGAGAGAAAGATTACAATTCTTAACAACTAATAATCAATGGGAATAACTGAAATAGTTCTTTAACTGAAATAGTTCTTTGCCACAAGAATGTTACAAAAGCAGATGATTCATAAACTTTACAGATATAAAACCAAAGGATCCATCCCTCTGGATATTAATAATTTCTCTTTTAGTTAGTACAATTTAAGACCCAGTCCAGTCCAGGGATTAATTATGTTCAGTTTCACGCGCATGATTCTAGGTCAAGGAAACTGATCTGTATCTTAATCCCTGGATCGGGCTTCTCACTGTTTTGAATATAAATTCGGTTTAACAGTGAGTCAGCCATGTTGTTATCGACTTTTAGCAGAGAAAACCTTGCAGAAATCAAAAACAGTATGGAAGATTTTCGCCAAAACTGAACACGCTTTTTCACTGTCCAGTGTTTTATAAAGGTCAGTGGTCAAAGGTTCGGCTTGTGAAACATCGGCCTATATGATTAAAAGAGCTAAAATGACGCATCGCCGAGGAAATATTTAGGAATTTTGTGTGTTGACTAAATGAAAGTTTCACTGAATTTACAAATGTTTTCTACATGACACACGCGCGCGTGCTTCAAAACAAAGAAATATCTCTTGTAAGAATTTTTAAATTAAAATGATATGTACAAGACCTTTTTTCAAAGTTCTAACAAAAAATAAAATTTCCAACGAATCTAACCACAGGATTATAATCAAAGGAATTTCGGGGGGAGGGTAAAAAGATCACAAACACTGTCAACGACACTATTGTGTCCAACAAAACACATCTTTAGAGAGAGATAATTTGTTTTGATTTTTCTAATCAGGTTCCAACCTTGCATCGCCTACTCCTTTAATACTGGTATTGATATTTCGAATAAAAAGAGCCGCTAAGCTGTTTGTAGTAGAGCGTAAATTCAGCAGTGACGCATACCAGAAGGTTCTCAAAATTTTTGACGGAGAGAGTGTTAGAGTGTTACTTTTTGCTTATATTCCTTATTCAGAATTGAAAACTCTCCGTCAAAGAGTTTTGAGTACCTTCTGTTGTACCCGCCTCTATTCAGAATATCTTAAAGATGTTTAAGACTTCTTTTGATTAAATATAATTTGCTGTCTTGGTAACTTTAAGCCAAATATTTAAAGTGCCTCAAGGCTTATCACGTATTTTGTTTGAGTACAACGTAATTTGACATACCTACAACTGAACCTCAGAATCTCATAAACCACACTTTTCCAAACCACACATCCGGTAAATCACTTACCCTGAGTGACTCCAGTAGTTCTGTATTTTAATCCACTGGATCGGGCTTCTCATTGTTTTAAATATGATTTTACAGCGAGTACAGCCATGTTGTTTTCCATTTTTAGCAGAGAAAACCCAGCGGAAACCACATGGCGGGTTTTTGCCAAAACTGAACACACTTTTTTCACGGGAATCCATAATGAGATATCTATCTATACCTATATCCAGTGTATTTTAAGAGGTCAGTGCTCCCCTCCCTTATCCCCTCTGCGACTATATGTTATAACTATCATTACATCATCAAATAAAACATTAAGTTATATAAGATTTTAGAAAGTTTGATAATAAATAACGTACTGGGCACATTCTAGAGGTAATAGTAGATTAGCCCAGTTAGCCCAGTGTTGAGCATGGAAACGAAATACCACTGCAGAGGATTACACTGTAGATTACACATCAAATTAATCAAAATGATATAACATTCAAGCTGAGATTCTCAGTGATTTCATGTGCGTCAAACTCACAGATAAATATTTCAGTGACATAATTTTAAATGGCATTTTCAATAAGAGGTCATGGTGAATTGGCTATGGGTAAATATTTGAAACAGAAAGGATAATTCGC
Organism: Tiaropsis multicirrata; assembly: GCA_032270745.1. Taxonomy (NCBI): domain Eukaryota; kingdom Metazoa; phylum Cnidaria; class Hydrozoa; order Leptothecata; family Tiaropsidae; genus Tiaropsis; species Tiaropsis multicirrata. Next base: position 9,479 of record JAUJPO010102554.1, on the reverse strand, counting down.
TAAAATACTCAAACCTCTGTCCCTCAGTCACCTAGTTTTTTAGTTTAGAACTAATCAAACTTAGGGCACCTTTAAAAGGAGGTTATTCCATTATAATCATGAACCCATCTACCTAGGTATTGATTCATAAAGAAATGTTCAAATGATATTTAGTGCGGTCGAAAAACTTGATATTAAGCATATTATTCAAAAGGGAAACTAAAATCTTCGTTTTCGCTCCCTGATATAGGTTTAGAGGGTTTAGATCCAAAAAACACAATTACAAAATTCATATTAACTTTCAGATCACCGCCAAGAAAAAATTAGTTTTATCAACTTTGTTCCACGTCAGGTTAAGACCGTTGAAAGCCTCAATACCTGAAAGCTAAATAAACCGTTTCCGCGTGACGTAAATTCAAAACAAAAAGTGATTCAAAAATATAAGTACAGGGAAAACTATTAATGTTATTTACACTTCAACTTATTCTTTAGACCCATTTCAACCTGTACATAGTTTGATGGGTGAATTTTAGAGCGGCGCTATGATCTCCAAATTTTTTGTCGGTCTATTCCGTTGTTATTTGTTTGATTTCTTTTTTTTATATTTTTTTTCAATTCGACTTGGTTTATAAATAGCCAATTTAGCATGGATTTAATTGTTATATACGAAGTAATTATTATTAACCCTTTAAGTGCCAATGTCGACTTTAGTCGACATGGGCTATACAGCAACTTGAAATCTTGATTTTGGGCTGAGTTGACGGAAATAAAATGCACATTCAGTTGCAACACAAAAGATTTTGAACTTTGATCTTTTGAAAGGGATTTTGACCTTGAAAGTAAAAAAAAATGTCAAAATTAGCCAAAAATTCACTTTTTCGAGATTTTGACCGTTTTTTGATCATATTTAGACATTGAGTGAACGAAAATACAAAAAACTTGGTTCAGTTATACTAGATTTTGTCCTCTAGCTAATAGAATTGAAAAAAGATTGATTTGAAGCCGCACCACTGGGCAGTTTGCTTTCAAGTAAGTTTTGTTAAAAAGGGACGCCCTCTGCCATGCCGCCCTGCTTGAAACGGGCGGCCCCGAAGGGGCCCAAAAAGAAAGAAGAGACTCTAAGCTACTGAACGAGCTATAAACCAACCTCTAATTCCTTTTCGTTCAGGCGATATTGACGTTTAAAGTTTGTCCTAGCTCATTTTAACAATAAAGTACCCAAAAAAAGGGCTTGGCACGGAAAGGGTTAACCATCAAAAGCATGCTCCGAATGAACTTCATTAAGAATAAGAAGTTACGGAACACAGTAGGATCTAGGATCGGCAATTAAAACTTTTCAAGCCATTTCAAACCGTTACATCCTGCAGAAAATCATATGAGAAAAGGATTTTCTCCGATAGAATATGATTTATAATGGGTAGACCACAAAATAAGAAGGATGGAATCCTGGGTAGAAGCTGATCGAGAACAGTCCCACAATCCTCTCTGACGCGAAATTTTGGGAATTTACTTTATGTCCAAGGAGTCTACCTCACGTTTATCGTTCAATAGTATACTATGTGGTTATGGTCTGTTTTGCTGTTTTATATTTGCGGGGAAATGCTTTTTTGTTCCGCTCGGGTTGGTGTGCGCGTCAGTACTTCACCGTACTCAGTTTGAAAACTAGATATTGCAAATGGGAACATATCCTCTAAGGAATTAAATAGATAACCGCAAACCGGTCAAAATGTTGGCCAACATCCCTGATCAACAATTTGGTCAATATTGGGTGGTGGGCGTCAACATACCCGAAAAGGTAAAAAAATCTCAAAAAATGTTGACTAAGCGTTTCCGAAAAGAAATCGCATGTTGCTCAGTTTGCAATAGTACTCCAACAAAGATTGCCAGGCTTTATAATTTTCAAAGTACAGTTGCCATAACCACCGGGGGTAGGCGAACCCTTGGCCCGTTGGCCAATGTTGGCCATAAAAATTTAGCCTCCTTAGATACTAAACATATGGGTCCCCTAATATTTATTTCATGTCTCTAGAACTGGATTAGTCCATCTCATCGCGACGACAAGAACCCCAGCAGACATTAAACGTTTTATCAACGCTGTTCCAACGTCTTTACAATGTTTTAACGTATTGCTTATAGGCGGAAACTAAGAGATGGAGATGCAAAAGTAACTTTTATTATTTCAAGCTATGGAGAGAAAAAAAAGCAGAACACTTATATCCTCGGAAACCCGTTGCGTTTGACCGGAAATATAATTTCATGGAAATATTGAGATTAAACAGATGAATTCTAACGGTTTAAATTACCCAGGAGATACGTAACGTTCTATTGACGTTGTGTTCCTACTTCTACGGTGGAGCGGTCTTATCAACTCAGATAAACTTTAAAATGGTTAAAAGACGTGCCATCGTAGGTACTTTTTATGAACATTCTGCCTCCCTTTGTAGTGGAGTGGGCTCAAGGATGTCCTTATGACGTAAATGTTTGATTATTAATACTCCCACAATATAAAAAATATGGCCACGTGCCAAATATTTCAAGAAACAGAAACTCTTGTTACCATGACTAAGATGAATTTTCTCAGAGAGAATGATCTGTCCTGGTTATGGGCTGACACTTAAGCAAGTTTGAAATCAATCTTGGTCATTCAGTCTCTCTAAGTAAGGGGTCTTGATTTTCTTTAAAATTTCTATATTTATGAAAGAATTTTTGAAAGTGGAGGCAAAATTTACAAAAAAATCTCTCTAAGGATCGGTTTTGAGAGGTCTGGGACTCACATCCCCGTCATTCCTCAACCCTAGTACCCCCGGCCGGGGTCTTGCGAATTAATCCGTACCAGATATGCAGGTACAACTATATCATACGAGAAGTTTCAACAGTGTCGTTATCCAGTTGCTGAGCTGTAGACATATTTCTTCCACTGTAGATGTTGGTTCTCAATTACCCTTTTTTTTAGATTTTTTTTAGATGATCCTCATCAGTACGGAAGGAAGTATTTATTACATATTAAAATTTGCATACCAATGGCTGTAAAATAAAAGAACCAATCATAAAAATCTTCCCAACAGAAACATGACGTTTTTCAACATTGTTTTAACGTCCAAATAACGTTCTGACGTTAGAACGACGTTGTTTGGACGTTAACGACGTTCCGTGTATGTCGGGTTATTTTCTTATTAAAATACCAAGGTTGCCCAAAAAATCATATGCAATGGAAAAAAAGTTGGAATTATGTTTATTATGTTTTACGACAGAGTTACATCGATTCTCCCTGTTTTCCTTTTACACAACAATTTAGTCAACAAAATTCGACTTTCTTTGTTAAATTTCATGAAAATTGCTGCATTAATTACTGAATTGCTCAAACCCAGCAGAATGCCAAAAAACAGCCAAAATTCCAGTCGGTTTTTGGTGTAGAATCGCGTCGTTTCATCGTAAACAAAAAGATGAAGCAAATTCAAGGCGAGATAAATCGTATAGAAAACAACCACGGTGAATAAGATTCTCTTAGTAAGTGAGACCACGTTCACCCGAATATCTTCAAGACAAGTCGATGGAATTTCAGTACAATGTTTGTTCAACGCCTTCATCGCCATAATACTTAAAACAGCCATCGCAAAAACGACAACTCCGTCAATCAAAAAAACAGTCAGTGATAAAATCTTGTAAAATCCGAAAATTGTGCCGAATGTGACCAGACTTGCATTAAGAAACGATACGGATATAACGGCAACGGTGCAACGGTTGATATTCCTTTTACACATTTTGGCTTTGTATTCTTGTACGAATTTGATACGAGCATATCTGTCAAATGCTAATAGAGCGATGATGAGAGCAGATACATGACCGAAAAATATGTTTAAGAATTGTCCCACAACTTCCAGCCAACAAATTTGCCTGTCCTTAAAAACAGTTAGTGATAAAACATAAATTAATGGAGTTGTGAAAGACACGCAAACATCAGATATGCTCAAATACAGCATGATTCTCAAGGCAGGAGATCGATATTGTTTGGTTTTCACCAACGTTGCAATGACCAAGGAGTTCAAAACAAAATTTGTCAAACCATTGACCAAAACAGCGTAGGCAATCAAGAATGTACGTTGAAAATTTGATAATGTGAATCTAGATGCATAAACGTTAATACAGTTATGCGAAGAGTTCATAATCCTTTTCTCCTCAACAACAAGAGTGATAGTGTTGTTAATAAGTTGTGCACCAAGCTTCTTTCATATGCAATTCAGTTCTTAGATAGTCAAGCCACAATCTCGGACATAAGGTCTTAGAAACTTTTCTCCCTCCTTCAAGGTTGATGTGAATAATTGCTACCATATGCCAACAGAACACTTTCAAAAGCATTATAAGTGAGGTTAAGAGGGCATTACCGGGTTATCCATCACAATCGTTTATCACGATAAGGTAGATCCAAGCTCTCAACGACAGGTTCACTACACAGTCTGAAAGAAGGGTGTTTCAATAACTCTCATCGATTTATAAATGAATAATAAAATAACCAGCTGAATATTTTAAGATTTCTTTACAAAAAATGTAATATGGACGAATTTATTATTTGCTCGTCTTAATTTTCTGAAACCTTTGAAAAATAGAAGGCGCTGTTTGGGAACTGGGGTTATTACTTTTTTTAAACAGTTAATATTCAATCCTCTGTTTATCCTTTGTGGGTGGTTTATATTTCCTCTTTTCATTTGTTGTAAGTTTTTGAATCTGTAAACATTTGAAGATTCCAAAAAAATCGACTTTTAAAGCCCTAAAGCTTTATAAGCATATCCCAACCACTGATCTTATCTTAATCAACTGGATCGGGCATCCACTGTTTTGAAAGTGAGGCCGGTTTTGACAACAAGTCAGTCATGCTGTTTTCTATTTTTAGCAAAGCAAAGCCTGCAGAAATCGGAAACAACATGGCGGACACACTTTTTCAAGGGAATCCACAAGGAGAAGCCCGATCCAGTGTATTATACAGATCAGTAATTCCAACAGACACACGCCTTTCATTTAACATTGTTTTAATGTCCAATTTACATTCTGATGCGTTAGAACAACGTCGGTTGAACGTTAAAAAACGTTCTATGCGGCTACTGGGATGAGACAAGATTTAAACCCTTTTAACAATTTGATATTTTCTAGAAAATTCCTCCCTCTTTTAGGGTCCCTTTTTGTTGAAAAATTGAGACAGATATGGAAATTTTGGGCAAACTGAACTTGACGACCGACGGGGACGTGCCGGCAGGAGTTAGAAAATTGGATCCTGTCAGAGATTAATATTTGACAAGTTTTTGGTAAATTTGTCTGGTATTTGGACCATATAAAATTTCAAAATACTCACCCTATCAGAGCAAATATTTTGGACAATTTTGGAACCCTGTCAGAGACTTCAGAGCATAAAAAAACTGACCGACGGCACGTCCCTGTACCCAATTCTGCCTAGCCCCCCCCCCCTCCTGAATAGCCGCAGCATCTACCAGATGAATTGAATCAAAAACATTTCAATGCACTTCCGTAAATGAATTTTGATAAAAAAACTTCTCTTTAATTCATGATCTCCATCACATTATCTTTTCTACGGAAACATCCCAAATATCCGGATATTTGCCATTAGTTTAATCGTTAAAATTCAAAACTAGTGGCAAGCGCCTGGCTTCTTAGGATGTTTCCGTATAAAGATTACGTCATAGATATCATAAAAAAATACATGGTTGCCATGGAAATGAATTGGTGTTTGAGGTTACTGCATGGCAACAACGTAAACGCAAAGCAAACGTAAAGAACCTTTTCAGAGATGAATACTGAATGCTCAAAATACTGAAAATCAATAATGCGTAAAACATGTTTTTGTTTGTTGGTTTGAAGTGTCAGGTTCGATAGACTTTAAAAAACATATGGAAACCCACTTCGGGAACACATACATTGGCAGGCGCATTTGATTTGAAAAGTTTCCGACGTCTCCAATCTCGTTCCCAGGGTATTCATTCGCTGCGCTATTCTACGTTTTTTTGGTATGGTGCGTCAAAAAATACCCTGAAACTGGCTACTTTTTGGTTACGTAATCGATAATAAAACCAGCTCATTGGCTTTTATTTCTCATTTAATGAAAGGAAACCAGGAAAAGCAATTGCGAAAGGTATTGACGCGTATTATGTTGCTGAAAAGTTGGAAGGAAACTTTTTTTGTTTTTAATTGATCTTTTTTTGTTTTATACTGTAATAAATCTGAAAGTTTAAACATCTTGATTTGGGCAAATTTTGTTTTTGTTTCCTTGCGAAACAATGGTTTTAGAGGCAAAAGTATATTTTGCACTGAATTTCCTTGCAATTAATCCGTTTGCCAACAATTTAAGATGGCGGCGACGGTATTTATCTGAAAGGTCTTTCGAATTTTAACCGTTCGATTAAATTAAATTGACTCTGATTGATTCATCAATCAAATTATTCGAAATGAATTCGAACTGCAGTCATCCACCCTTTAATTTGGTAGGCACGGGATTTTACTTGAAAATTCTCCAAAAAAAAACAGAAAATGTACACGTCTGCTAATTTAAAAGAAAACCAATCTTTAGTCGATAGAGGGTAGGTCAAGATTAAAAATAACTATACAGTGTTTAACCCGTTGGTTGACTTCTGTTTAGACAATAATAACAATATTAGATTTTCTGTTTAAACAAGCAAGCAAGATGAATTATTCTGTAAACTGTATCAACATTTACTCGACACGATTCACATTATCAACTTCTCAACGTACATTCTTGATAACCTACACTGTTTTGGTCCATGGATTTGCAAATTTTGTTTTGAACTCGCTGGTCATTGCAACTTTGGTGAAAACCAAACAATATCGATCTCCTGCTATGAGGATCATCCTTTATATGAGCATATCTAACATCTGTACCTCCTTCACCTCACCTACAATCTTCACTTTAATATTGGTAACCTTTAAAGATCAACAAATGTGTTGGTTTGAGATACTTTGGCAATTTGTGAATAATTTCCTCAGTCATGTTTCGGCATTAATCATTGGATTGTTGGCTTATGATAGATATGCAAGGATTAAGTATTTGCTTTTATACAAGATTAAAATGTCAAATAGCAGAATTAATCGTTTAACATTTGCGGCCATATGCCTGGCGTTTTTCAATGCTAGTTTGCTTACCCTGGGTACTAAAGTTAACATGTATCGAATATTTTCACTTATTGTCTTTTCTATTGATGCTTTGGTCGTTCTAGTCATGGCAGCTTTAAATATGATGGCGGTGAAAGCTATTAATCAACATTGCACCGAAATGAATTCTACGTTTGACACCGCACAGAATGCTACTACACGTTTAGAAGATGTTAGAGTTAATGTTGTCGCGTTGACGAAAGGAATATTATGCACAGTGGTCGTTTTATATGGTATCTTCATTATAACAACTTTAATACATCTTTTCGCGTATGATAGAACAGAGACCTTCTTTTGGCGAAACATACTTGAATTCTTATTGTTCTTTGGTTATTTGTTGGGCGTGTCCAATTCAACAGTTAATGCAGCCATTTTCATTAACTTCAATAAAGAATGTCATAAATTAGTTCGTGGATTGTTTGGCAGAAGAAATGAAGAGACTGTAACCAACACTGAAACAAGCTCAACAACGGCACCGTCAACGGAGTGTTATAGAATCACGCAGTCGAAGCTCTAATTAGCGGACACCATCGGGAATTCGACTTGGTAATATAAGCTCTAAATTCGATTGCAAGCCCTTCTAAGGTGTCGTAAAAGGTTAATTTCATGTCTGCAGTAGATACTAGCTATAGGAAAATAAAGAAAGACAAATTTAAAGGTTATTTTAAACGCAAAACGCAAAAAATCTCAACAATAATATGAACGATTGAATATCAAGATCACAATGCTAACGTAACAACATTTCGGACGGTTTCAAGTCTCTCTTATCACTTTTGAGAACCTTCACATTAATCAACTTTTCAATGATGACCAGAGCCTCATATGGAGTGGTTTCCTTGGGCTCAACTTCTTCGACCTCATCCTCAATTTCCTCGTCAGTTCCCACTTCTTCGATTTCTTCGGTTCCTTCTGTAAATATCCCGTAACAAACTTTTGTAAAGAGCTTACTTTCCATTCTACTTCATCTGAGTTTATCTCGAGAACTGAGGTACACGTTTCGATATCAAATTCGACGTACTCCTCCCGGCGGTTATTGAAGAGTCAGCTAGTTCAGAGCTTTGAACTCATCGCATCGAGGACTGAATCTTCATCTTCACAGGATTTCTTATCAAATTCACATTTACTAAAACAGTTTCTAATTGTTTTTGTTGCCACCTCGTCCCAAGCTTTGACTACCCATTCAACGGCTTGTAAAACATCGACTTGTTTTGCAATTTCTGAAGCGAGAAAATCATCTTTAATACGAGCAATGACGAATCGCATCAACATCTTCCGATAATTACCTTTAAAACTTTGAATGATTCCAACATCAAGCGGTTGCAAACAAGAAGTAGTATTCTTTGGTAGAAATACGATTTCTATGTTGCTGTACTTATCAATCAGTGAAGGAGAGTTATCAGTGGTATTGTCTAGGAACAAAATCACCTTTCTTTTTTGATTGATCATTTGACGGTCATTTTTGTCATCAATCTTACTCAGTCTGTCCTGTGCAATAGCTTTTTTAAAACATCTCATTTTTTTGCTTTTCCAAATAACGATCGGTTTGCCGACTTTTCCACCATCAGCACTGACAAAAAAAGCAACAGCCTTTACAAAGCTCTTGTACTCGTTCCATCCAAGATTCTAGTAGTCGCAGAGACATCTAAAGACTCATTAGATATCTGTTTTTCCTTGATACCATAACTCAGTTTCCACTTTTCAAGCCAACCATCAGATTGCTTTTTTGGACTTTTTCGCCAATTTAGATCCTTTTTCGGTACTTTGGGGTGATTTTTTTATAGGTCAATTTCTATTTCTGCCAGACTATACAATTCTTAAACGTATGCATCATACATAAAGAAAACTCGCTTGAATCAACTTGGTACTGAAAACCTACCGATACTGGTCTTATCATGAATTTCCACGCTCTGTCACCAAAACGATATAAACGATCTGTCGTATCGGGTATGATCCATCGCATCTTTAATGCCTAATTGGCATCATTTCCACGAAAGTTTGTCCAGAGCAAAAGAGATGTTAGAAAAGAACCAATACCCACCGCAGTTTTACGATGAGATTATCAACTCGACATTAGAGAAGATCATCTCTAAGGAAAAGGAACAACAACAAAATCAAGAGCAAAATGAGAAAAAGTCGAGAGTAAAATTCTGCATCGAATATCGTGGTAAAGCAACTGACAACTTCATCAAACAACTGTATAACTGTGGTGCCCCAGTACAACCTATCATCACGTTGAGGAAAATCAAAACGACCCTTCCAAGTTTAAAGCCTTCCATCAAGAGAGAATTGAGAAGTGGAGTGATTTACAAAATTTCTTGTCCAAGATG
>JAUJPO010102443.1:0-22877 GCA_032270745.1 Tiaropsis multicirrata | reverse complement strand
AGATAGTATGAATATTTGAAAGATAGTTTGTATATTTTGAAAGATAGTATGTATTTTAAAAAGATAGTATTTTGTCCCCTCTGGCGCGCCATACAAAACCACTTAATTACGCACAATCAAGCTAATTACAAATTACATTTCAATAAGAAAAAGAAGAAGAAATGGAGTGCACGTTACAGCAGCATCAAAGTCTGTAAAATTCGTAACGAAATCCGTTTAAAAATATTCCATATAGTCATGTATCCTTTTAGTACTTGGTTGGCCAATATTAAACTCGAATTCATAGTCATTCGTCGATTTTAAGCAAGAAAGAACATAATTCATCTGCCAATATGAGACCAGCTTGTTCTTTAGTTTTTTCTCGGTGCTTCGTTCTCCAAACTCGTTTAAGAGACTTTATTACAGAAAACTTGAGTGGACTCAAATAGGCAACCTCAAAGATAAAAAGTCGTCCAGTCTTCTTAAAATTGCACACAAAGTTTCAAACCGCTATTGGAATTGTTCACAGATCAACTTGGTTGGGTTCACCATTGGATAGACATTCGTTCAACGCAGCACAATATTGAATCATTAACAGCGCCAACGCTTGACTCCTCTCCTCTGATTTCCTCTATAACAAAAATCATAGAATTATCACAGGAAACAGTCAAAAATATCAAATAGGAAAATCAATTGCATACAAACGTCAAGATAAAGGATTTTTTCATCCTGTCTGCGAGCAAGTATTTCATTTTTTTGTTAAGTACTTTTTAAAAGACGTTGGAAAAGAAAAAAAATAGTTTCAGACGAAATTAAACGAGAATCTTTGTAATGCATTTCGAGACGTTTAGTAAGATAAAGAAGCCATCGTAATCAAAGAATTTCGAAACGTCATTTACATGACATGTCCAGGAAACATTCTTCAATCAAACGATTCAACTATTAAAGTCTTTAACATTTTTTTTCATCCGGTCTTATTCAATCTTAATGATTTAAACAAAAACAAGACTGTTACTTTCGAATGAGACTCAAAGGTGACAGAATGAATCAAAATTGACTCTAGAAACAGAGTATGTGTCAATTGAATCAGAAAAAGAGGGTTGGCGCGAATAGAAACATTCCAACAAGAAAAGAATTTCCAACTAACCAAACAGCATTTCAAAAAACTACTGTTTTTCCAATAGAAATACAATAGGACAGCAATGCCCGTTAAAAACGTAAACAAGGAATTAATGAGAATTTGAAATGCGATTGGTTGATTAAAAGCGACGTTCTTAAATTGTTCAGGGAATGATAGCATGAAACTTGCGAAGAAAGGTAAATTCAGTCCAAGATATATGAAACACTGAAAAGTAATTTTATTTACAATAAGCAGGTTGAATTTCTGTTTCGCTTGGATCTCTTCAGTCCTTTCGAATGAGTATCGCAATTGCATCTGTTGTTCTTTTTCTTGTGTAATCTCACGTTGAAGACGATGAACCTGGGAAGTGAAAAAATATGTATGAAATTTTACTTAAATTCATTTTTGTAGTGTAAAAGCATCAACCTACTAGATAATGACATTATTCGAAATACCCGGCGCGGGTGTCGGTTTCAGGTGCAGTTTTGAATGGTATTCTTTAGACACGTCTCTGCTCTAAGCGATGAAGAAGGAATCAGCAAATACTGAGCAGTCTCAAAAATAATACCTTGGATTGGATATTTTCCTCTCTATTTTCTTCATCCAAACTTGCAAAGAGCTCTCTTCCAGCCTTTAAAATATAAGGAATAACAATTAGTTACAACCTACGCAATGAACCAAAAAAGCTTCATATTATCGATCCAAATAGAGATGGGATTGCATGCCAATAACAGGCTCAATTAATAGCTTCCTTTATTTATAAGCAGGATATTTCCAGTTAATTAAGAAAGACCGTTTTACAAATGAATAATGTAAAATAAATGTATTGTTGCTGTTTTGGATGATATTGCCATTATTTCCAGGCAAATTTCTGAAGCTTTTTAAACAAACAAAAAGAAAGATAACTATTTTTAAAAGTACTTTTTAGTTCCTATTCTACGCAAAAAAGGTTCCATTGCTTTTAAGCTTTTTGCATGATAATAATAAAATCAATCAAGTATTTTCCAAACTGACCTCTTTAGCAGTAACAGCTGCAGTAGCAATAGAGTCATTCAAATCGCCCTCATCAACATCCTATAGAAAAATTCCGATATGTAGTTCTCATAAACGTTTGCCAAAATAAAAGAAATATTAGAATTGTACTTTCCAGTAGATTTAGGTAGCAGTAAATACTCTGGATACTCATGTTGACTAAAATATTAAATATATGTAGGCACATACGAAAAAGTTACCTGTTTGTAGTGTTTTAAAAACAAGACCCTCGCCACAAAATACGTTTTCAGATTTTTCTTATCAAAAAGTGATCATTAATTAACGGAAGGAAAAGCTACTTTAGGGGGAAACACTTGGTAATTTATGAGATCAAAACAAGAAACGTACCACAGCCACAGGCCCCACCTTTCTCAGTGCAATAGGTCGATCGGATAATAAAAAAAAGAAATAACTCAAAATGACATCCTAAATACATGAGAGCTTCGATATGTGTTATCTTTAGAGCCGCTAAAAACATGAAATGAAGATTTCCGTAATGCTAAAAAATTCCCATCTAGTTCTATTTGATTAATAACAGGGGAAGAATATAATGCCATGACCTTTAGGTCGGTGGGCAGACAGGATATGTAGCGAGAAAGAATATGATAACTGACCTCTGGAATATTTCGACACGAATTATCCTCTTGAATCATATCTTGTAAACTGACAGTTCGTTTATGGTTGATATGGTTCTCCTGTAATGTCTTGTGTCGACGTCGCAACACATTGGGTGAGGTGTTCCCGTTATCCTTAATACCCGGTCGCAAATCAGTTTCGTCAGGAACAGCCAGTTGAGTAGACACATGCGTTGAAGGCACGGTCCCGGTATCTTCATATGATTGGTCAACCGGCTTCGTATTTGTTGACAAGGGTTCGTTCGCTGTCGTCTTTTCTAGCTGCCACTTTGGTAATTTTGCACGAACCCCCTTGCTAATACAAAAAACAAAAATCACAAATAAAACCACGAAGCTGTCGAAATGACAAACATTATTAGCTACTAGAAGACTGGACAAAAAGGTTATCCGTGAAAATTTCTATGTAAAATTTGTTTGAACATTTCCACTGAATGTTGAATTCGAAAATTTATAAGAACCAGTGTAGAAATTAAAACCAACATCCAAGCATTTGATCTATCAAATCAATTAGAAGAAAATATCCGACCTAGTGCAATAAGTATTGGTTTGAACATTTTGTACACATCGTTTGTGAGATATCATGCCGCAGACCAAACATTGAAAAGCAACTTTCCTCCAAATCTAAAAACACCAAAAAGGAAGATAAAGTAAATAAACAAGAGATGTAAATGAGATGAAAAATCCTCCGGTTTTCTTGGTATGCTATTAATTACTTGAATACAACTTAAAACAATTCTATTTGATGAGAAAAACTGTTTACCTTGTTTTGACAATAATCACAACGCGCCGGAAAGTAAAACTCTTGTCCAATGAAATTGTGGACTCGTTCCCTACAAAAAGTCAAAGTAGTCCAAACAGTAAAAAAACCGATGGAAATTTGGGCAATCGAAGCGAGGTAAAACTTCAATGTCAAATAATTTTCTCCGACCAAATAATTTTAAATCGCATTAATTCGACTCGATTAAAACCAAACTACGAGGCTCTTTGCCTTTCTCACCCTAATAACCTACAGTACATAAAAATAAATTTTAACTGACTGTTCTTTTTGAATATCGACTTCTTCATCAGCAGTTGATTGTTGTTCAACCTTGCAAAATGAAAGAAAATTCAATTCAGATAAAACTTGCTATCTCGGTCTTCAATCTCTTATGATTTTGGTACTCGCATAAATCAGACAGTTTCAAGAAAGGCAAAAAAAATCAAAAATGACATGCATAAAATCAGTTTTATACCTTTTTCTTTGGAGAAGATTTGTCCATTTTCTCTTCTTCAGGTAGCTGACTTTCCGGAGTAGAGATGAAATAACGGTATGCGATAGTGATGTCTCCATGGCAACAGGATAAATTCATGCCTGGCATCACAGTTCGCAAATAAGTTCGGCTGAAGGTAAAATGAGAAAACTTTTATCAAAATGATCGTGTTGTCTTCTATACAACAGCATTACTTTCCTTCCTTAAAGTGATCCGTTTCCCCCTGTTGAGGATACAGAATATCAAGGGGGGTCCGAAATTTTCAATATCCTAGGATATCCAGGGAGTAAGAATTTGTGGACCAAGGATATCTAGGGGGGGTTCGAAATTTTCAGCACAGATATCCAGGGGGACTGGTGTTGAGAAAAATCGATATCCTCAACAGAGGATTCTTTTTCTGGAAAAACCCATTTAAAGGCGTTGGTGAAAATAACACAGAACATTTGATAATATCAAGGAAGAACGTTACTAAATCGAAAAGAATAATTTACCCTAAACAGAACATACCTGATAGCGGAACGACTAGAAGCAGCCGTTAAATGAAATTTCCGTATGCTTTTCCTTGCTGAAGTCGACAAACATTCCACAGCCAACTCCATTAAGGGGATCGAAACCTTAGGCAAAAAAAGAATCAACGAGTTTTACACGAGAATACTGACCTGGGTGCTCAAATCGTCCACTTTTCAAAACCTTACGAATACTATTTATTAATAAGGGTTCAATTAGGAAGATTGGAAAAAGAAAATATGCTGCCTTTACTTAAGGGTACCTTTTTTACCCTCTATGGGTTGGTAAAATCACAAAGTTTAATGTTCATTCTCTCTAAGCGTTGGTAAATCGGAAAATCCATCATAGTATTAGCAGAAGACTTTGTAAGATTTAGACTGAAGTTTAATTTCAACGACGAGGCTAAAACTGATTTTCAAAACCTTGGGAAGACTAGACCAGACCTTCCAACCCATAACCCTAAGTAAGTCAGCTTGCTATCGCAGTCGAGGGCGACCCGAAGGCTCCCTTTTTGATAGCTAACTACCCGAAGGTAGGGGAGGGAGTGGAGTGGCCCTTTCTCTGGATTTTTCCACTTATACCCCACTCTAATCCCTTAATGCTGAGTGCCAAGCAGGACACCAGTGAGTGCCAGTTTTCAAGTCTTTGGTCTGACCCAGCTGGGGGTTGAGCCCACAACCTTGCGAGCGGGAGGTAAACACTCTAACTCTTTCGCAACCGTCGCTGAACGAATGAAGGAAAACAAAACTCAGCCAAACACTTACATAGCCGATCAGCACATCTTTTTCAAAACTTTCTTCGTGTTTACACCAGACGCAAATATTCAAGAAACGATGTTCCTTCTCGATGTCAAATAAAAAAATCTCGTTCCAGACAAGCTCCTAAAGAGAAATTTCAGTTTTATATCTATTTTCTTTAAAAAGGAAGGAGCAATAAATCTTTTTTCCAAACTCCTACATTTAGAAAAAAAATTGAAGAAAAGAGCATGGGATTTGGAGAAGAAAAAAAAGAACTGCAATAACTATATGCGTTTATAACCGGCGTTCGATCGTAAAAATGTACCTTATTAGCATTTTGGTGGGAAGTCCGTTGTCCGGTAGGTTCTTTTTCTTCTTCCTGTGCAGAGGTGTCCGAGCGAAACATTTCTATATTATGTTGAGATATATTGTCCCATTCTTTTGTCATATTGTCCGACATTTTACGACGTATTGTCCGATTTGATGTTTCATAATCAAGCTCACTGTTCAATTTGTCAGGCTCATTGATGCGAACTTCCTTTTTCTTATGTTGCAGTGTTGTGTTAGGCTCAAAATTTAAAGAGCTTTCAAAACGCTTGGCATCTAGTCTAGGGTGGTCTAGTAAAGAGGTATCTGACGTTCGTCGTCTTCTGCTTATGTTAGATGTTTTGTTCGCATTCTTCGATTCTCTCCTCTTGAAAAATGAAAACGATCTTTTCGGGGGTAATTGGCTGTCCGTGTCTCTATCCTCATTTGTTAAACTGTCACGACGTAAGTTATTCTGGTCTGTGTTTTGTATATTTATTGCAGGAATTGGAGTTGAACGGTCAACAAAATCGAGCGACGAATCTCCAGAAGCGGTGGGAGGTACCAGAGAAGCTCGTTTGATGGTTTGTACTTCTTGTCTCAAAATCTCCGCCTGATCGTTCGAAATATCTTGAGCAAATTCGTTGCAAACGATATTAACGAATTCTTCAGGGTCACTATCATCGTCTTGAAGTATAAAACTATCGTAATTGAATTCATGATTTTGTTGCGATTGTTGAGAGGCACGGCCATCTTCTACTAATGATTTTTTAGTACTGCCTCCGTCTATACGATCGTTCGAATCTCTGAGTTGTGAATCAGTAGAACCGTTCATGGAGTTTGCATTGCTGGCTTCTTGGTTCATTGTGTCTATCAGTTCACTTGCTGGTGGTCTTTGAAGCTTAAAAGTGAACCTAAGAGGTTAGAAAATAACAGTCAATAGAAGCGATAAAAAGGTGAATGAAAGCAAGGGTGTGTAAATCCTTCATATCATCATGACAAAATAAAGTGTAAGTGTTCAGCTAATGAAGTCTCTATTTTAAATATTTTTGTTGTTGTAGTTGGTGTTTCAATAATATTTCTTTGAAATACTGCTGCACCGTACTAAAATGCAAAATTGTTCCAACTTATCGGTTTTCATAGGGTTAAAACATTTTTATACTATTAACGTTACTCCTTCATCCTAAAAGATTGCGCTAGGTCTGTTTATTTGTGCCTAGTGCGTACTGAATTGTCAATTAAAGCAGCTAACATTTTAAATCAATAAAAGGTACACTTGTCGTTTAAGCAAAACTCGTTCTCTCTTGTTCAATACGATACACAATAAACACATTGTGTTCCTACAGACGATGCTTGGATTTCACTTGAGGTACTGATGTATTGTCAGTTTAAACACAACGAACCGAAAACAATCAACTTACTGTTCTCCAGTGTTTTTGATCAATCTCTTTACTTGCTTCATATTGGTGATATCAACATCATTTACACTGATGAGGATATCACCTTTCTGTATGTCAACCTGTGTTGCTGGTGAGTTGGGAAAGATGGTGTTTATTGTGATTAGTTCAATGTTATCGTTCTCAGTACTTCGATCTTTAACAGCACCAAAGCTGACACCTAACGAGCCAGACTTCATCTTGCTCATTAAGACCTGGATGTAAAGCAAACAGAAAACAATAAAGCGATGCACCAAAACTTACGATAATGCAACAAGTATTTTGCTTTCTTGGGCGGAAAAAAGTACGCACACTTTTAAGATTACAGATCAGAGCAATGTGTATTTATTGTGATGGGACAAAAAGTTGTATCCAACTCGAAGTGCTATCTACAATCACAATATCCCAGCATACACACAACGCTTTCGTGGCGTTGAAACAACGTTGTTTGGACGTTAGAATAATGTTCCGTGTCTGCTGGGAGGGGATAGTGGAATTGAAAATGGAATGGATGTTTTTGATTATCATAAAGAATTAGAATCAATAATGGTTTTCAATCAAATACCTCATGAACAGGCCATAACGAACGTTTCATTGGCATGTCTTCTTTCCACGGTAGAATATCCAATGATAATGAGCAATAGATATGCGATCCTTTGGGAAGTTTTTGTATACGTGTGCATTCAACAATCTCCAAATCAAGCTTGCCCATTGTTACAAGGCTATTGTGGATGAATACCTAAAGCAGGAATGGAAATTATGAACAATATTCATTTTAACAAAGGCTTTATGAAACTTTACTGAATTAACTTCCCATCACAAAATCTGAAAGATGACAGTTTGAAAGATGAGGGCTCATATAAATTTGATCAATCTTTCTAGGGACTAAATTATTAACTCTCCAAACCATTCAAGGAAGATTTTCAAGTTCAAAGAAAAGTCGTTTTCATTTGCTTTGGCCTTTGAAAAAACTTTCCAATATCAAGCAGCATTCTTACTTCATTACGCCCATCTTGTGGTTCTTCTTTACTAAAGAAGGGCTTGTATCTGACTTTGTAACGCGGGAGAGTATGTTTCTTTTTTATAGACTTTCGTATCTGATTATGTATGAAAGATGTCAACTTCGGTAAATTCTTTCCTTCAAAGTTTGAGTCTACGTGTAAATCCATGATTGGGTCCTAAAACAAAAGCATTCTTTCAAAATTATATTTCAAAATTATACTAAACAGCTGTAATCACAGATACCGTTTACATGAAAACTTCGCAACTGGTGATCAGATCGAATGAGTTTCAAATCTCTCAGACCTGAGAACTCCTGAGAGAACCGGCCTCTTTAGCTGGTTGAAATTTGGTATTGTAAAGAGACCTATTGTGAAAATGAAGATGGAATCTTACTTCATAGAAGGCGAACGACCAATGAGTGCATGGATTCCTTGTGTATTGAAGTCTGACACGGCCAACAAGTTTGTTCAATTTGATAGACAGACTTGCGGTTCGCCCAAAGATCAGGTCAACATCAAGTGAAAGAACGAATCCACCAGAATAATCAATATCAACCGCTAAATCAATTTCATTAGGAACTTGTGAATAATTCTTGCTATCAATTTTCATAATTGTTGCACCTTGAAGTAAGAAATTTAGTTGAAACATTAAAAGTCAAGCAATGAAGTGGAGAACAAGTATTTTGAGAATCATTTTGAGAGTCATTTTATAATAAGATCTTTTTTAAATTTAAGTTTTTTGTATAAAAACTGTAGCAATATTTAGATTTACTCATGCTGAAGAAGACACGCAAGTGTCGAAATATTCATAAATGCAGTCGTCATTATTTTAGTTTTCTGTTATTTTATTACTGCAACCACCTTTTAGTTCATCCTCTGTTGCAAAAAGATATATCAGCAACCAAGAAACTATCACTTGCTACTCTTTGTTTCCTTCATCCTATCCTGTTTTCTACATATAAGAGGTTTTTACTGACATTCTTTTTGCAACAGACTTTAGTTCTTTAAAATGTATTGAGTGCCATATTGAATGGTAATTTTTTTTTTTAATCTTACAGTTCTTTAAAGGGAGAATCACTGTAATACCACCAACATTGGTAGTTTGGTTTCAGTCAGCTTTTCTTGGTTAAAAAAAAAGAGTTTGTTAAGTGTCTTACTCATTGGCATCATATTGTTTGGCTTCTTTCATTTTTTCATTCTCGTTTGATCTTCGTCTTAATTTTTCTGAAAGAGGAAAGAAACCCAATTCAAAGTCAATAATTTACAAGTTTTTATAAAAGTGTTTTTTCATTGTTCAGGTGAGGTTGATCCATGGAAGGAAAAACCACCAACCAGTGTTCTAAAACAGACTAGCTTAAAACAGGGTGCAGAGTTCATTCATACCAGGTTTTTGGTAAGGTCTTGATTCTTTTGCAATATCATCAAATAAATCTTCACGTACTGCTGAAAAAGCCTAAAAGAAAAATAAGGAAGCAGTAGCTATTGCGATGGCATGGTTTGATCAAGACCGGGATTCTTTTAGAAATAAGACATTTGCTGGTACCAACCTCAATTCTAAGCTTTAACACTAACATTATGCTATTTACTAGCTGCATACGCAGCGTCGAACGCTGCGAGTCAGAGGCTGCTTGCGCTTCTTGAATAACTGAAACACTTTATTATATCTTTAATGGTTTTTGTTCCTTGCAGACTTTTTTGACAAAATTCGAATGTAAGTGAATGTAATTTAATTCGAACGTGAAATCAATTTCACACCATTTAGTAATAAACACTAAACAATATTATGACATACCATTTTTGGTAATTTGCAGACAAAAAGTGAAAAAACGAAAGTGACACACAAAAAAACAAGTCATACTTTTATGGATCTACCTGGTTATAAAATTAAATTAACCCTTAACGCCATAAGAATGAATGAACGAATGAATGAATGAATGAACACAGCTCAATTAATAGGCGAATTATTACACCCATTATACCAGGGAAAGAGAACCTTTGTCTTTCTGATGAATGTGCGTATCTTTAAAAAATCATATCATAGGTATCCAGATGACCATCTTTGTGCAAAAATCAGAATAAACTAATAAACTAATTTCGAAAAATCCCCAAAATCCTCTTTTTCAGGCCGTTTTTGGCTAAAATCGACCACGAAACTTTTTTTTATCAAAAATCTGGTTCCATCATATGGAAAAAATCAGAAAAATCTAATGGTACAATCTCGAGGAAATCTAAAAAAACCTCATTTTGGGCCCGTTTTTTGCCCAAATTGGCCCAATTGGGCTCCGTCACATTCGAGGGTTTATAGTTACCCTTCAGTGTGCAAAAAATCAGAAAAATCTAATAAGCCAATCTCGAGAAAAGCTGGTAACGAACGAACGAACACAGGTCAATTTATAGGACCTCCAGGTAGGTCCGATAAGTCTAGCGGCATGAAGGCCCAGCGAAATTGAAATGAGAAAGCTGAGGAGAAGTGAAGATAGCAAAACTGAAAGTGTAAAATAATGCACTTTATTATTACTACAATGTCGTGAAAAATGACTTTAATACAACCAAGATTTAGACGACTTAAACAATACAAAAAAACGTATTAATTATTCACTCCTCTACACTGCAGATCAGGAGATAAAAAGTCGTTTACAGTTGCTTAAAATTGCTGATTCAGCAAAAATCTAAAGCCGGTAGCATCTTTAGGTCCTAAAACTATTACCTTAGATGACATTTTACCCTTAAACTTAAGCTTTCAAATATTGCATAGTTCTCCATTTTTTTTAGACATCGAGCTTCCTGACTATAATACATGTAAACAATAATCATTAAAAAAAAATCAATAAAAGCACAATGAAGAAGTTAATCTAAAAATTCCATTAAAGCTTAGACATGAAAATTTTTATTTTGAAACACTGAATCGTCAAATTAAATTCCACAAAAGTTTCTTCCCATGTTTGATAAATAAACTGAACTGAATTAAACTCCAAAATATTTCGGTCTGGAAATCCTTAATGGTGGATTTATGGCAAGTTGAAGTTTATGGTAATTTTTCACATTGCAGTTTATTTCATTTTAAAATTCAAATTATGCTTTTTGGTAACAAGATATGAAAATTATTTCTGGTTATTCTGAAGATATGGAGTTTTTCCAATAATGCAGGAGTTGATGGTCCTGGTGATTCTAATGCAGGAGTTGATGGTCTTTGTGATTCGCTAATGTAGGGGTTGATAGTAATGGATCACCAATGCAGGAGTTAATGAACAAGGTGATTCTAATGCAGGGTTTGATGATCCTAATGATTCTAATGCAGGAGCTGATGGTTCTGAAGATTCTGAAACATCAGTTGTAGAATAGAATAGCCAGCTCATTGAAATATGGCTCGCCATATATGTTCCTTTTCTCCTTATGGGAGTTCTCATCGAGTTAATAGGTTTCTTTTTTTTTCTATTTCTAATTATGCATAAAGTTTAGGGCCTTATATTTTGGGTAGACCTGGTCACCACTTTAGGATACTTATATTTTCATTTTCAGAATTTCCTAGTGATTCTGCAGTTATAGCGACATCATGACCGCACCATTAGATAAAATGCCGTAATGCCGCACATGGTATAAAAGACATTTCCTTTTAACTCGATTTCTGCATACATTTTTATAAAGATTTTTATTCCTATGTAATGAGATTTTTCCAGATTAGATGCTACAGCAAAATTCCCGATTTAACTTTTTCATGGAGCTATAAGCAAAACAAAAAAACCGTTTATCTTTATTTTGTCAACGCATACAGAAACCAACTCTTTGATCGTATGGTAAGCCGTTTTTTTCTAAAGATATTTTTACGACCTCATCAAAGTTGATACAAAGGGTTTTTCAATAGAACTGATAGTAAAACCTTTTGGTGATTAGAGGAGCTGTTTTTCTATTCTATTTCACTTCTCTGAAGCCACCGTCTTCCTGCATTAGCATAACTATAACCATCAACTTCTACTTCAGAACCGCTAGAATCATTTCAACCCATGCATCAGAATCTTCAGAACCATATCAGAATAAATTATTTTTGGCCCAAAATCGTAATACCCAGGGCATTTTCAGTATTCTGCATGGTATTATTGTGAAATATTCATATTGGCACTACTGTAACAACAAATTATATGGATAAAAAGTTTGATAAGCCTGATAACAAACCAGACCCTTTGATTTTTTGCCATTTTAAGTCGGAGTTTTTTTCAAATTAAACTCTTGTATTTAAGTGCCACTGTCGGATATATTATCCGACAAAGGATATACAGGAGGGCGAAACCCTCTTGCCTTAATTTTTGAGTCGATGGAAATAAAATGGGCTTTCAGTTGCTACACAAAAGATTTAGAAATTTGGTCTTTTGGAAGAGATTTTGATCTTAGAAGGCAAAAAAATTCTCTTTTTTGAGATTTTGACCGGTTTTTGGTCATATTTTGACATTTGAGTGAACGAAAATACAAGAAACTTGATTCAGTTACACTAGATTCTGTCCTCTTGCTATCAGAATTGAAAAGGATTGATTTGAAGCCGTACCACTGGGCAGTTTGCCGTCTAGTAAGCCAGGGCCGTGCAGCTATCCAACAAAGCTATCCAACCAGCTACAAACAACCTCTAATTCTTTCTGGTTTAGGAGATATTGACGTGTAAAGTTTGTCTTAGCTCATTTTAACAAAAATGTACCCAAAAAAGGCCTCACCACAGAAAGGGTTAAGGTTAAAAATTAACGGAGAGAAATCACATAGGTTTTCATTTGATCCTGCAAGTCTGGGAGGATGACTATCAGAGGAACAATAGAGTTTCAGGTTAAGGCATGTTGGGGTGAAAAGAATTGATGGACCTACAGTACATGGTTATAAAATGAAACTAACCCTTAAGGCCATAAGAATGAACGAATGAATGAATGAATGAATGAACACAGGTCAATTAAAAGAGGAATTACAGCCATCATACCAGGGAAAGAGCACCTTTGTCTGTCTGATGAATGTGCGTATCTTTGAAAAAAACTAAAACACCCTGTCTCAGATAGTCAACATCCTTAAAAACTATAATACCTCTGTCTCATATCAATATTTTGAAAAATAACCCATGTCTCAAATATTAATTAATTGATATCTTTAAACACCCCTGTCTCACTCATAAAAGGGTTATTTTTAAGGCCAATTTACGTCGGAAAGATTTTTTTTACGAACAAGTGTTTTTAACCTTTTTTTACCCACGATGATACTCATACCAAAGATAAGAGAAAAAACTAATGAACCAATTTCGAAAATCCCCAAAAATCTCTTTTCGCCAAAAACCTGCCGTTTTTGGCAAAAATCGACTGCAAAAAATCTTCTTCAAAAATCGAGTTCCATCCATATGTTACGGTTTCCAGATAACCTTTTTGTGCAAAAAATCAGAAAAAACTATATAATGAACCAATTTTGAAAAAAAAACAATCTTTGTGCAAAAAATCTGAAAAAACTATATAATGAACCAATTTTGAAAAAAAAACAATCTTTGTGCAAAAAATCTGAAAAAACTAGTGAACAAATTTTTGAGAAAACCCCAAAAAAACTTTTCAGGCCGTTTCAGGCCAAAATTTTGTTTTCTCAAAATCAGGTTGCATCATATGTTGGGTATCCAGATGATCATCTTTGTGCAAAACATCAGAATAAACTAATGAACCAATCTCGATAAAAGCTAATAACGAACGAACGAACAAACAAACGAACGAACGAACGAACGGAAAAAGGTTAATTTATAGGACCTCCAACTAGGTCCAAAAATTCAAACAAAGTTGGTACATTTTTTGTCGGGCCTTTTAGCCCAGTGGGCTGAGAATCTTTGTTTAAAACCACCTCAAATGGATAGGTGAATACTTTGTCTATCAGAAATAGCCATTTAGAGCAGAATAAATCCTCCCTACACCTGGCCAGGTGACTCTAAAAATTTCTCAAAAAACGATTTTGAGCCGTTTTTGTGACGTCATAGCTCTGGCTACCATCTTGAAAAATTATATTGTTTTGGAAAAACTTACACTCAAGTGGCCATATTATTTTCAGAATAAGTAATAATGTTACCAAAAAGCATAATTTGGATTTTAAAATGAAATTAGGCCAGTCCAAGTTGAAAAAACAGTAAAAAGTTTTCAATTTCCAGGAAAATATATATAGCCCTATATATTAAAACGAGAAAAATACTCTTCTGTAATAGATAAACACAAGTTTCTTCTTTATACATACCTGGGAAGCAGTTTTGTATGATTGTGTATCTTCGACACCTTCCGTTGATTTTGAGATCTTTTCTGCTGTTTCTTTGGCTGTCTTTCCTAACTGGAAATATAGTTTATGCAAAATAAGTTTCACAAAGAGAGAATATTTCTAACAGAGGCATGTCTATGTGATGAGCAAACATTATAAATTGGGGAACTCAAATATTGTACAAGATAGTCTTCTTGGAATATTTCGAGGAAGGTTAATCCCTCCAGTAGGTACCAAAATTTTTTATGAGGGACAGGTTCATGGGGGCTGAATCCTAATTTTAGGGGGTTAAAAATGTAGAATTTTAGCCATTATCAACGTAACATGCCGTTAATGAGAAATGCGACTATGAAAAGTGTTTCTTTTTCCTAAATTTACTAGTTTAATCATTTTAAGGAATGCGGCATAGCATAGAAAACCGGATCCATAGCATAAGTCACATATAGTGGAACGGTCAATGAAGTTAACTGCTAATTATGGAATCACGGGTTGCTCTTCAGCAAGGTTTAATATGTCAGCAGTTTATAGTTGAAGTTTTGCTTGCGATTATCGAAAAACAGACGTTTGGTATCTGAAGAAACTCTCGCAGTTTCGCGGAAAGTCTAGTTAAGTCTACAGACTAGTAGCTCAAGCGTCGACGAAGTAATCGTGTTTGGAAAGAATACAGCAGTCGCTATAGCGACTATATAGCGACATCCAAAACAAAGCCTTAAGATTAATTTAAATAAACCCCAGATGGACAAGAATTACTGAACTCTAAAAAGAAGCAAACATAACATCTATAGAGAACAGTATAAAGACTCTAGCAAAAGACTGGTATCAAAAAGCTTTTAACAATTCGAACCATCCTATTAACAATTATACTTTCGAACCATTAGAAGAAAGAATTCAAACACTCTTCCACTTGGTTCAAAATTTATAACAATCTTCAAGCACCAAATACTGAACATGCGTTACAATTCTTTATGACACTCATCACGAATGTTATCTTGTTAAAAATTGTTTTTAAGTGATTTTTTTCTCAACTACAATTATATATTTTTTTCGTTATTGTAGTTTTTTTCTTTACCACCTTTTAGTTACTTAGTATAGACGCTTTATGTTGGGTTGTTTGAGGGTTTTCGAGCATTTCATTCTACCATGGGTAGAGCAGTACAGAGTATGTATCGGATGTTTTAATATCATGTATTTTTCGTTTCCCCGTGCTAGTCTAAATTTTAGTTGTTTACTTTCTAATCCTACAATTTTCTTCTTTTTTTATTTGCCTTATTCTTTCTGGGAATATAGAACTCAATCCTGGACCGGATAAGCGCGAGACCGCTTTGGCTGTCTGTCACTGGAGTCTTAAAAGTGTTTTGGCAGATGACTTTGATGAAACCGGTTTTTCCTTTGCGTGTGTTACCGTTCCCCTAGTCAGAATTCTTACGAGTTTGACATTTTCACTCATATAATGAGAGGAGACGATTGTCAATATTAATAATTACTCTCCTACTGCCAAGAATTCTGATTGGTGGAACGGTGACGTCACTGATCCTAGAGGTAGAGAAATTAAAAACTTAGCTACCCAGCATGGCCTACTCACATTCTTCCTGATTCTTCTTCTTGCATTTATTTAATTTTCTCATCAGCAAGTCATTTGGCTCTGGATTCTGGTATCCTCCCCTCTTGGCCATCATCAAATTATTTTCTGTAAGATCAACTTCAAAATCCCCTTCCCTCCATCTTCTAAACGTAAAATCTGGGATTTTTCTAGAGCAGACCCCCATTTGATTCGTCGAGCGATCAACACATATCTTGATATTAATGGGAGGGTATCTTTTTTAACCGAAACAATCACTAAATATTTTTTCCAACTTCGTGCCAAATAAAGATGCAAAGTGGACGACTGCTGGGGAAAGAGAGAGTTCTTCTCGAAAAAATCTATGAGGTGTATGTCAAAAACGGGAGAAGAGATGAAGATCGACTGTCCCTCCGTGAAGCACAATCTAGACAAAGATGCCAAAAATCATACTTTTCCCGCGTCTTACTAACTCAAACACCAAGATTTCCTCCTATTCGGGACACTGGTGATGTTCTCATTACTGACGTCTCGGAAAAAGCTAACATCTTCAACCGTTTCTTTGCTAGTCAGTGTTCTCTCATAGACACCCACAGTGTTCTATCATTAGAAGTTTCTGCTACAAACCTTAGGTTAAATGTGACGCCCCAAACCATTTCAAGTACATTAAAATTAGACCGGTCCCGTTTTAGCGGCTTTAGGACCGGCCATATGACCGTTCTGGCCGTTACCATTATTGAAAGGGCCGCTAACGAACCGGTCCATAAATTGGCCATGTTTAAAGCGGCCAGACTGGTCGATAGAACGGCTTTTTGGTCACTCTCACTGACAAAATTACAGGTACCCCCAAACATATCAGGGGGGGGTGGACGCCATGAAGGACTAGGTAGTCATAAAGTAAAGACTAACCAGGACTAGGTAGTCCTAAAGTGAAGACTAACCAGGACTAGGTAGTCCTAAAGTAAAGACTAACCAGGACTAGGTAGTCTTAAAGTGAAGACTAACCAGGACTAGGTAGTCCTAAAGTAAAGACTAACCAGGACTAGGTAGTCCTAAAGTAAAGACTAACCAGGACTAGGTAGTCCTAAAGTGAAGACTGACCAGCTAGTAAACCTAGGAAAAGAACGAGTTAGAGTCATACAAAACAAAGGAAATCAATAAATCAATCAATCAATCAATCAATCAATCAATCAAAAAATAATATCGCTAAATGAGTTTTGGAATATAAAAACGCTTTCTATACACAATAGCTTCATTTCAAATGAAGTTGACATTGAAAGGAGACATACGATGTATAAATGTTCTGAGTGCGAAAAGACTTTTGTCAATAAAAAATGACGAAGCAGAAGTAGATATCTGGGAAACACTGGCTGAAGAATGCGGACAAAGTGGAGTATCAATCAGTGACGCTTATAAAGACAAGATTCTTTTTCTCCGATTTACGAAAAAAGATAGAACCCATAATGCAATCATGCAAACTCTACAAAGAGTTAGAGATGAAGAAGATTATTACTTACCAGTAATAAAAAACTTTAAAGCAGTTTTCATTTATATTTAATATAATTATCATTATTGTGTTTAATTCTTTATTCTATAAACCCTACCTTACAAATATTGAAATCAAATAAATTTATTCATCTAGAAAACTTGAGATATTTGTTTCTTAAATTTCTAACCCGCTGATTATCAGCTAAAAACATTAGCTTCCACTTTATCTTGAATCAATGAGTTATTCGTCGACCATCAATCAAACACCTTTAAGAATTTCCAAATTCATCTTAACAACCACATATAAAATCTTATTGTTTTATCTTATCAAAATAAGTGTTTTATGGTTAGTGCACCTATGGTTTTTTTTCACTTTCTGTAGTGTCACTCACATTAGGTAGTGTCACTCACTTTCTGTAGTGTCACTCACTTTCTGTAGTGTCACTCACTTTCTGTAGTGTCGCTCACCTTCTGCTGATGGCTCTCTCCTTTTCTATCTACTGTTTGAAATAATTTAATAAAACAATTTAATTGATCAAGAATTGTTTGCTCTGCATTATTAAAATAAAAAGGTGCATTTTATTAAAATAACATGTTTAAAAAACCAAAGCAGGATTCAGACAGGCTTTAACAAATGAAATTTCCCTGAGTTTTTGTTGATTTTCAAGACATTTTCCCCTGAAAAATTCGTTGATTTGAGCACTTTTTCCTGAGTTAAACATAATTGAACCTGAGTAAATAATTCAAAATTATACAATGTACTGATAAAATAAATCATAGTTAGCAGTAACAATGATTGCCTCAGCTATTTATAGCAAGATCTTTAATATGACTATTTTCCTCAGAAAGAAATTCCCTGAGTTTCCCTGAGTATCGGAGGAAAAAATAACTTCCCTGGGTTTCCTAGTTTTTTTTCTTCAAAATTTACCATTTTTCAAGGTTTTCCAGGTTTTCCAGGGTCTGTCTGAACCCTGCTAAGGAACCTTGTTGAATTATGAAAGTCTACATAACAAATCAGCCATTATACTTTTTATACTATTATTAAAGTTCTCTTCAATCTATCCTCAATATATTCTTACTTTTTTCTGCTTCTCTATGAACACCTCCAATACCTCCCGTAACAAATATTGGGATTTTTGCCATCTCTGCTGCTAACATAGTCCCTGAGACTGTAGTCCCACCGTTGGTATTCTATATAAAAATAAAGGATTACTTGAATAAACTTATTAACCAATCTTTTATCATCAAAATATATAGTCAGAAAAAGACAGCAAATATGTAAACCTAGAGATGTTGAAATGGAGTCCTCATGAAATATAAGAAAACTTTGTTATAAAAATAAAATTAAGAAGCTTCATGTTTATAATATTTATTTATTATTTGATGAGACGTTTCGACTGTACTCCGACAGTCATCATCAGTCAAGTAAAAATTGAAATTTAAAAAATTTGCTAATTTAAAAATAATTACAAAATTTACAAAAAGGTGTGTTAAAAAGAGAAACTAGATCGTAAAGTTAAAAGGTAATGAACCGGTGGGCCATAAAAACGATAAAAGAATATCACGATTAATAATTAATTTAGTAATTTCAAGGGAACAGAAGTATCTTGTATGTTTAAAAATGGTCTCTTTTGTTTGATGTAAATTGCTTCTGAGACTTTTCGTTTGCAAATAATTACCAAATTTGCTGTTTATTATAGTCACATTATCCATTGATATTTCTTTGTGGCCAGCAGTGAGCGAGTGCTTATATACATGAGAGTTACGATCTCGTCCCGCATGATCGAAAACTCCCTCTTCGATCCTTCGTCTGCTTTCCCCGATGTAGAATTTATCGCAGTCAGGACAGTCAGCATGATAAACAACGTTGTGTTGATACTTTCTTTCGATTTTATCTTTTAGATTAAAACTCGAGGCTAGGCGTTTAGCTTTGTATGCAAAACGGCCTTTAATTTTGTTGTGTTGGAAGTTTTTGAATTGTTTGTTTACTTCTTTCATGATAAGTTCACCTTTTTTACCTGCGAATGGGTAGAGTTATCTGTACAATCTTCTCTTGGATCAATTCTGGCTCAGGAATTTCGGCGATATCGACAGCTGCTGAAGTTATTTTTTCCTTTTTCTTTTTGCGCTATTTCTCTCATGATCCGATTGATTACTTTTGTCGGGAAGTTGTTTATGTTGTTAAAGGTGCTCTATATATGGTCAAGCTCCATCTCCAGAAGATAGTCTTTAGTTGAAATTCGGAATGCTCTTCGGATTAACATTTTTAATGTGCTGACCTTCCAGGTTTCTGGGGCAAAAGCATTCCAATTGATGTACAGATCAGTACGTTTCTTTGCGAAACACAGCAAGATCTATGGATTCTGCATTTCGAATTAACAGGACATCCAGGAATGAAATCATATTGTTTCTCTCATCCTCAAACGTAAACGTAAATTTAATGTTGTCATGGTACGCGTTTAGAACAGACAGCACATGTTCTCTACAACCTTTTTTTACAAAGCACAGTGTATAGTCAATATATCTTTTCCATAGAGCTAATGAGTTCGTCAGTCCTGGTACTATCGTCTTCTCAAGCTCTACCATTAAGATTCCAGCAATTACAGGACCCAATGGTGAACCCATTGCAACACCATCCAGCTGTTGGTAGCACTTTCCTTCGAATGTAAAATGGACGTTTTTAGTGCATAGTAAGAGAAGATCGTTCATCTCTTTTCTCGGTATGTTTGTCTGTACCAATTTTTCTTCATAAATTTTCTGAAGGATATGTCAATTGTGTGCTGCAGAGGTACGCTTGTAAATAGGCATCATTGTAAATGTCACATCAAATGAAACAAGGTCGCAATCATCAGGGACTTTTTGTTGTTTGAGGAAGTCAACTAAATGTTCAGTGTTTGGAACAGTGTATTCTGATGTGGCTAGCGGTGAAAGGAGCTTTGCAAGACGCTTTGCAAGGTTGTAGGTGGCAGTTCCAATATTAGAGATAATTGGTCTCAGGGGAAGTTCATCAACCCCCTCGTTCTCTTTCAACTTGTGAATCTTTGCAAGTCCATAAAACTGTCCTGGTCGTGAACCAGTTGGATAAAGTTTTCGGTAAGTATTGTTTGGTAGGTTGTTTTTTATCTTTCAAAGTAAATTTTGTACCTTTCTTTCTGTTGTTTTGGTAGGATCCTTTGTTAAACATTTGAATTGTTCGGATTCAAGGAATGTTAAACATTTCTCTGTGTACTTATTTCTGTCAATAATTACCACTCCACGACCTTTATCTTGTTTCATAATGATGATCCTTTTCTTTTTGCGCTATTTCTCTCATGATCCGATTGATTACTTTTGTCAGGAAGTTGTTTAGGAAAAGGAAAAACTAACTCCAGCAGCTGTCGATATTACCAAAATTCCTGAGCCAGAATTGATCCAAGAGAAGATTGTACAGATAACTCTACCATAAAAAAGGTGAACTTATCATGAAAGAAGTAAACAAACAATTCAAAAATTTCCAACACCACAAAATTAAAGACCGTTTTGCATACAAAGCTAAACGTCTAGCCTCGAGTTTTAATCTAAAAGATAAAATCGAAAAAAAGTATCAACACAACGTTGTTTATTATGCTGACTGTCCTGACTGCGATAAATTCTACATCGGGGAAAGCGGACGAAGGATCGAAGAGAGTTTTTGATCATGCGGGCTGAGATCGTAACTCTCATGTATATAAGCACTCGCTCACTACTGGCCACAAAGAAATATCAATGGATAATGTGACTATAATAAACAGCAAATTTGGTAATTATTTGCAAACGAAAAGTCTCAGAAGCAATTTACATCAAACAAAAGAGACCATTTTTAAACATACAAGATACTTCTGTTCCCTTGAAATTACTAAATTAATTATTAATCGTGATATTCTTTTATCGTTTTTATGCCCCACCGGTTCATTACCTTTTAACTTTACGATCTAGTTTCTCTTTTTAACACACCTTTTTGTAAATTTTAATTTTATTTTTATAACAAAATTGTTGGCCCAAAGCAACATATTCATAAGAAAACTTACTTTACTCATAACATAGGACAGATCTCTTCGCGACGCTTTTATACAATCATCTGCTTGTGCTAAATATTCCATTTCCTTATCACTTAGACCTTTGAATAAAGTTTTGAGAAAGTTCAAAATATATTTATATAGCACTAAAAAACATGTAATGTACCTTCAAAGAAATTTTAAAGTGAAAAAACATTTAAACATCCAGAGAAACAATATTCAGCTAGATTCCGATTATTATCAAAAGATTTAATGTAAGTATGAAAACTTTATTATATACCAAATATCCGAGAAAAAGGTTTCCGTGTTTGATTGTCCCGTGAAGCCAAACAATTATTAAATAGAGGATTAGAAGTTCAGTATTAAGCAAGTTATAAGCAAAAAATAGGGGTAGGGACA
This sequence comes from Tiaropsis multicirrata, assembly GCA_032270745.1. Classification (NCBI taxonomy): domain Eukaryota; kingdom Metazoa; phylum Cnidaria; class Hydrozoa; order Leptothecata; family Tiaropsidae; genus Tiaropsis; species Tiaropsis multicirrata. The sequence continues at coordinate 1,149 of JAUJPO010102443.1, read as the reverse complement.
AACCAGTACATTCAAGAGACGCTCATCTCAAAAGTGATTAAATTAAGTTCAATCCAGTACCTACTATTAGTTTTCCGTGGACAATACCAACTGTTGCAGGAACCACACCTTTTTTTTGTAGAATATTTTCAACACTCAATGCTGTCCTGTAAGAATTTTAATGAAAATTACAATTCATGATATATAAGATACCTCTCAGGCTTCTAGAAAGGAAACGGGAAAATTAAATCTTCTGCAGACCGGAAAAAAATATTTTTAAGAAAACCTTTCATAGATTTGATAACTATTTTTTGAACATCTAAGCCTCACCTAAGGTTTTGAGGAAATGGCATTCCATGGGTGATAATTGTTGATTCAAGAGCAACAACTGGCTGGTTTCTTGCTATTGCTTTACTTATGTGTTCTCGAACCTCCACAGTAACTGAGGAATAGCATCTATGACCATTCCTTGCAATTCTTCCAAAAATTGGTACCAATATTTTACAAACATGTTGCATTACGAATTAATTTAGTTTCTCTAAAAGTAAAGAAAAATACCTAAATATATGTGGTGAAAAGATGAAAAGATAGCCCCCTTTAACATGCTTAGACATAAAATTTAGAAGAAGCCTGACTAAAAAATAATTTAATGAAAGTGAAATAAAATTATTTTGCAAGGCAATAAATGTGAAACTGTAATAGGGCTACCATAGATAAGCCTGCCAACCCTCCCTAATTCTATAATCGCTATTTTATCAAAGCCTTAGCTTTTGTTGACAAAAATTCATTGCATACTTCAATAGCTTTAAAGCATACTGTACTCTGCCACCGCTACTTTTAGGGAAGCATTTTCGCATTTTGTAAAATCAGAAATGGCTGCACATAGAGCTATCTTTTACTGGATGTGGTGAATGCTGTCGGTTACTTGAATGATTTCATAGTCACGGGATATAAGGCGGCCATCGAAAAATAGTTCTGTTCGTGTCGAAGAAGGTCTCAAAAATTGATGCGGGCAGGCGGGAAATTTCCGGTTTTTTTTAATATTGCCTGAAACCCCCTCCCCCAAAGAAAAAGACGACCCTGCCGGCGCACCCTAATTTAGGGTGCCAAATTTCGTTTTTTAGGGTGCTAAAATTTCTAATTTTGAGAAAACACCCGAAAACCAGCACC
>JAUJPO010102332.1:0-22883 GCA_032270745.1 Tiaropsis multicirrata | reverse complement strand
ATATAATCACGTGTGTACGTCTCAGCCAATCAGAGTTTATTTACATGCAATTTTCGTGACTTTTTTACACGACTTTGTGTGGTAATCACACGAATGTTTTGGGAACTTTTTTTGTTAAACCCAAATAAAAAATTCGAAAAGAATTGTGCCTCAAAGACTATGTGTCTTGTTGGGAATATTTTTTATCAAAAAGAAAATGTTTACTTCTTTCTTCATCATTAATATCATTTGAGGTTAAAAGGGGGTTTGGTTCCGAGGTTGGTTTCAATGGAAAGTGTTAAGGCACATGCGAAATCAATTATGATTATGGAATAATGAAATGTTTGTACTTTCATTTCGACCGCCACTTTTTAACATCCCCAGTAGGAACGGAACGTCGTTTCAACGTCAGAACGTTATTTGGACGTTAAAAGAATAATGGAAGAACGTTATGTGTCTGCTGGGGGGAATATGTTTAACATCAGCAAGCTTAGATAGGATAATCTAATTATCGATTTGTAGGATTTTATTTCCCGTGTACATTTTGTGCTCCCTCCATTTTCCCAGAATAAATCCTTAGAAAATCTTATACTGCTTTTATACTACTTTTGGCACTTTTAAAAATATTTGCAAATTATTTCTGTACCTACATGTAAACCTGATACCTTATCGGACAAAAATTACCGTCAGATTAAATTATTAGTCGGACAAAATTTTAGTTAGATCCAAATTTTTAGTCCATTTTGTCCGACTAAATTTTGTCCGGTAAGGTAGATTGGGAACAAGATTCGTACGCTGTACATACGCTAAAGAAATTTTATATTTCATACCTATTGAAATAATAATGAAAGAGTAATTAATTTTTCCGGCGAAATCAATTAATCGGTTTTGAATTGTTTTGTTAAAAATGAAGGAAAATGATAATTAAGGTTGTTAATTGCACCGGCGTTTAGCGTCCCCCCAATAGCCACCTATTGAAAAAAAAGTTCAATTGGTACCGCAAATATTTTTTGTCAGAGGTTTTTGTTCACAATGAATAAAACACTTCCACATCATTACCTTTACGTTTTGTAGATGGAAAATTGTTTCATTGTTTTCTTGTACTACCTTAGGCTAACAAATTTTGGCGGACTGAAATGTTGGTGGATGTGGCGGCTTTGCCAAAAAATCCGCTAAATTAGGTTTTCTGCCACATTAAATTTCCTCCAAATACTTCTTCCTGTCAAAAATTTTAACCCTCTTTTTATTGCGAATACGGAGATAACGCGTTCTAACGGCGTTGAAACGACGTTGCTTGGACGTTAAAATAACGAACGCCCCGTGTTTCTGCTGGGTGTTTCGATAGCTATCTAAATTTTAATTGTATCTTTCTTTCTTAAAATATAATATTACTGTGAAAAATAATTCGAAATAAAAAAAAATAGTTTTACCATACTACGTTGAGGTCGTGGAAATGTAATACGATAGTATATATCTTTTATATTTGAAAGTGTTACAATCTTGGTAATAAATAAACCCTTCATAATTCCTTTTGTTTTCATACTATGGTGTTACTTTTCCGTTATCGTGTTATATATAGGTTATTACTTTATTATCAAGTATGCGGCGCTATTTGTGATTTTGCATACAACAAGGATGCGAAACATCGCGATATGATCGATATATTCCTAAGGTACGAAACGTTGTTTTGACGTCCAAACAACGTTGTTTCAACTTCAGAACATTATTCGGACGTTGATGCAATGTTGAAAAAACGTGAAGTGTACCTGATACATACATCCTGAAGCTTTGGTGCGAATATCTCACCCCTGATAATTTCTTTAATTTCTCTAGCTTTCGAATATTGCGGTTTGGATCAATTGAAGTGTGTGATTTATAACATGTAACAGAATTGCTTTTGTGTAAAAATGACACCCACTAAATAAAAAGAGAGGACTGCTTTTGCTTGTGCATTGGAGAGCTTGAGTTTCAAGTCAGGTCATGCTGAGTGAACCCCCCCCCCCCCCTCCTCCTCCGTGTCCTACGCACTGAGTGAATGTTGCCTACACGCAATCAAGGGTTGATCCTATCTAAGTTCTAGGACTTTGGAAAGATTCAATATTTAACAAGAGCCTAGTTAAACCAATTAAACACCACTGCGACAATCACTTTTTTTAGAGCTGGTCCCAAAAGTCTGCAGATAGGAGCAGGGCAACCAATGAATCACACCCAGCGAGCACGGAACATTCTTTCAGACGTCCAAACAACGTCGTGCTATAACTTCTGAATGTTATTTGGACGTTGAAAACAAAGCACACCTCTCTCTCAATGTGTGAATTGAGGGGGGGGGGGGGGCTCACTATCTCGCAATTACGATTTTCCAAAATCGGGAAAACGTTCACGTAAATCGGACAAAATTTGCAATTCACGCATTCACGCAAACCGCTGGGGGCCTCATAAATGAATACATCGCGCGCTGTCTGCTAATTTTGATTTGAAGTGCGTATTAACTAATAGGCAGATTGTCATCCGTCAATCAAGATTTGCTTTGAAATGTAAACAACGTAAACTCTCTTTAAAAATAGAAAAGCATAAAAAGATAAACACCATCTTAAGTTGATTAAAGCAACTCTAAGGATATAGAATCTTAATAAGTATTTTCATGTAGTTAGATCCTCTGTAACTCACCCCTACTTTATACCTGCTCATCGTTGGCACTCTTTCACATTCTCCTTGCCCATCTCTATAACCAATTTCTATGAGACAACCATGTCCCTGTGCCCCAGTGGGTACCAAAAGCTTAATGAGGGGTGAAAATCAAATCTTCCAAATCCGCTGGATTGGGTGAAATGGAACATCTTCTAGTGGGGTAATAAAAATCTATTGTTCTATCATCAAAGTTTCAGTGGGGTGGCGTTTTGTAATAGCATACCGCGGCGAATTTAAAAATAGACTTCAATTTCTCTCTTCTTTGTACGACTATCAATCCCATCATCCTTTGCGTTTATTACTCTTGCACTTTAATTATAAATATTCGATTACAAAGAAGAAGTAATAATTTTCACGGATTGACAATTAAAACGAAAAGGATTTTAGGATTGACAACTCGGACAAATACAAATAATTATGACGTGTGCATAACGAAGCGCTATTCTTTGTTTTACCACTGGGGTGAGAGGGAATATCCGATTTTCTACTTGGGTGACCAGGACCAGTGGGGCGGGGCGGGTCTCAGTGGGTCACAAACACAGGGGTGTTATGAGATTTCGAGTTACAGAGAGCATCCACTGCTATCAATCAAGTCCCAAGCACTGGATACAACTGTGTGATTATTTGAACTTAAGAATTAAAATCATATACTTGAGTAACAGTAGAAACAGATGGGTTTCAAATATTTAAAAGAAGCGAGGTCTAACACTGGAAAGAGATTAAACTCACATTAACAATTTATATTCAATGTGCAGTGAAACTTATAAACCTTTACGCGACCCCTAATTGAGCAAGGGTTTTCTCACGTGAAAATCTGTCAAATTCCAACAGGCACGGAACGTAGTTTTAACGTCGAAACAACGTTGCTTCGACGTCACAACGTTATTTGAACGTTGAAATAATATGTTGGAATAACGTTGTGTGTCTGCTGGATTCAATATCTTATAAAATCTCATCAGAGGTCAGAAGCAAACTGCAATAATCACAACATTTTGCTATCAACCTGGCATTCGGTCTCGAAATATTTCACCCTTTCAAAGCAGGGCGGTCTCATTCGATTGATGTCCGTTTAGTATAAAAGTCTTAAAACGAAACAACGATATGTCGTTAAAATCATTATAACAGTGCTGCTACTAGGCTTAATTTTCCAGACAAAATAAGATTCATTGTGTGTTAACCTAGCTAGAAAGAAAATCAACAGTTTAGTACTAATATCATTTATCAATTATCAATAGTTTGTCCTGTATCTAGATCTTTCCGCCATCGCTATTTAAAAGGTTTAAAATCACACATACTTTATACAATAGAGAACTTTCTTCGACGTTAAATGACAAAAATGAGCTGTGAAACGAGGCTTGCGGGGAACCTTTTTAAAACTACTAACTTTAGTTGGTGCATTATATAACCCTAACACGTCGTGAAACGCACATTTGCATCCTGAATAGGTAGTTTAACCGCACATTTGCGTCCTGAATAGGTAGTTTAACCGCACATTTGCGTCCTGAATAGGTAGTTTAACCGCGCATTTGCGTCCTGAATAGGTAGTTTAACCGCACATTTGCGTCCTGAATAGGCACATCTGCGTCCTGAATTTAACATACAGTCTTTTGGCTATAGTTTAAAAGGCATAAACTGAATGCTTTTAGAAAAAGTATGAAAGCAGCTTTCTAACAGTATCAAAACTTTTGCGAACTTATGTCTGCACTCAAGGTAATTGACCTACCGGACATACAGATCTTAAGCCCAGGTGGAAATTTGAGAAAATTTAGAAAATCTTTCCTAAAACTGGGGACAAATAGCCGAAAAAATGCACCTGTAAGGTTCGTTTGTTCATGTTGTGAAACCTTGTGTTCCTTAACAAAATAAATATTGTTTTTGATGTTTTGATGGCAATTGAGTGGGTGCTAATTAAATGGTACAGGTGGAAAAAATATCCAATTAATTAAATACGATAATTATTAATTGTCAACAAGTTCACAATGAGAAATTATGGGGAAATAAAGTACAAAGAAACGTCATAAGTATAACAAAAGTAAACAATTTTCTGTAATCGGAAATTCTCAGGCAGTCTGGAAAGGACATTGGCGAAATGGGAACAAGGAGAAAGAGGTAACAATTTTAACACCCTCTAATTACACTTTCAAAAGGATAATTATGAAATGGAGAAAAACTGTTTCTTCCTTTTCAATCATTACACGTTTTTTTATAAGAACATCAACATTCGAAGAAGCCTTCTAATGTTCTTAGCTCTTTTTTTGGTTTTAAGCCTTAAAATGTTCTTAATCAAGTCATTTTAATTTATGTAAACATAATCAAAAATGAAAAAATGTTCTTGTTTCTAAACTCTTGACTCTCCAAAGCCTCCAAATGTTCTTAACATGCTCCCAATTGTTTTGACCTCGAAGCCTTATGTTCTTATATACTTTGTTCTTATAAAAAACGTGTAAAACGCCTTCCTTAAAGACCCAGGGGGCTTCCGTCGAATGACAATCAAACCCTTAATCCCTTCCAATTAAATAGTTCTTAATCACCTTCTTAATAAGTATTAATTGTTGACTGTTAATAGCTACTGTTTCCTATATTTAAATCAGACTCCTTAATGCTCTCTCACCTCACCTTTCAAAAGGTAATTGGCCTTATCCTAGTTGCAAAACTTCCATTCTTATCCTCCATGGAAAACACCACAATAAACAACTTAACAAGATTTCTTGGCATTGTGTTTTGATTTTGTTTATGTAAGCCTTGTTGCAATCAGGGTAAGGAAGAACTGAGGCTGCTTTCGTTAGTTACTCGAGTTTCCATTTTTGTAAGAACACTGTGACGAAAGGAAATCTTCGGGTGTTCTTAACATGTTCTTAGTTTGCTGAAATTAAGTCATTTTAAGTGCTACCAATCAAATTTCTTAAAAAATCTCCTGACCCTCTGCTCATTTCATTTGGTCTGAATCTTTAAATTTATAGTAAAGTTGAGTTTTGGAAGTTTGGAATCATTTTCAACTTTTCTATATAAGAAAATACATATAAAAGAATAAGAATATGCTAAGAACATTTAAGGCTTGAATTTCAGAGAAGTTAAGAAGGTAACAATGTTCGAACAAAAAGAAGTGTAATCCTTAGCCCCTAACCAAAGTCTTTTGCAAAAAGATTGTCAGTAAAAAATGCTCCTATGTAGAAACCAGGACAGCATCACTTATCTACTTTTCATTTCTTTCGTGACCAGCTGCACATCCCCGTACATTTTTTGACTAAGGTACCTTCCTCGGTGTTTGATTTCACCAGTACAGATTTCGATCCTTGGAATGGATGTATATTATAAGTAAAGTCTTTTTCAAAAAGAGTGTCAGTAAAAACTGCTTCAATGTAGAAATCAGAACAGCGTCACTTAACCACTTTTCATCCTGGTTTCTACCTTCTAACTGCTTTCAGTGACAATCATTTTGCAACAGACTTTAAACAGTCCTTCTTATAAAAATCAACAGTTTATTCGTGGGAAATAAAGGCGCAAAGACAATAACAAGCTGATGATCACCGTGTCAATGATCATTTAAAGGGGACTAACACTTTTTGAATGCCAAACATTTATTATCAGTTGACTGATGACTGATGACTGAAAGCCTAAAACAAATTCTAAAACCTCGGCGATGAAGAACTAGGGTTTTTTTGACGATTTTTATATTCGATTTGAAATGATCTTATTTAAATTGATTGGTTTCTTTTACCGCGTTAAAGCCCCACGGATGGTATATAGTAAAGCGAGATGCTCACGCTTGCATTCAGGACAAAGTTTCCACCCTACCGCTTATTATCAGGGGAAATAAGATAAAAACTTCTCAGCTGATATTAAAGCAAAACAGAATTATACTCTCTATCGTGTAGAGTATTCCAAAATGATTTGTTGACAGATTTTCATATAAAAACCTACAAACATTGAGTTGTTAATTTTCATTAGGATTAGCATAGACATTAACTTTTCAATCCGTTAGAAGGATCAAAAGCTTTCATCTGTCCGCCCCTCAATTTTTATATATAGAAATCGAATAAAATACAGTGGTGATCAACATTTAAAGTCTGTTGTCAGTAAAAACAGTTAAAATGTAGAAACGAGGATGAGACAAAAAAAGTGGATAAGTGATGCTGTCCTGGTTTCTACTTTTGCAAAAGACTTTACTTATAATATACATCCATTCCAAGGATCGAAATCTGTACTGGTGAAATCAAACACCGAGGAAGGTACCTTAGTCAAAAAATGTACGGGGATGTACCGCTGGTCAGGGTGCCTTTTTCGACTCTCACGAAGCCTGGTAGGGTGGCAAAAATACAAAAAAAATGGAAATTCAATCGCTGGAAAACTTATGGAAAGTTTGAGGCAACAATTAATTTTCTCGGAAAAAAGATTGAAATTTGAATCCGATTCAGGGTCACTTTTTCACGATTTTGGGCAAAATAATTACCAAAATTTAGCACATGTTGGGTCTTTTTATGAAATTCCACCGTCGAAAATTACGAAATTAGGTCAGTACCCCCCTCCATCGGGAAACAAGCCCTAAATGATTGGTTGTTATAAGATCAGGTGTATAGTATTTGCTGAAAATGCATGAAGAGGGATTCGACTACACGCTTTTTTTTTATAAAAATAGTGTAGTGTTTTTGGGTTTCATGATGAATATGAATATTCTTAACTTTTAGGTCAAAATCATATTCTTACAGGTTTTTATCAGCCTCAGTCTGAATAATGTTAAGTGAGTAAAATTTAATCCATCCGATCCGATTGAAAGAGAAGAAGAAATAAGCCAGCCGAATCAGCTTGAGAAGATTTATTTAGGAATAATTTCCAAATAAAATTTGACCTTGAAAAACTTTTTAGATGGCATTATTCTTAGAACGATCTTAACCTTTCGGCCAATTTCATCATTAATATTCTTATTAAAATATATTCTTATAAAAAAAGCGTGTAATTAATGTTATATATATGTCGAGGTTATGAAGCCACCACCGATTTGAGACCACTTAACTTTTCCGTACTCTTAAACGAGTTTGGAGAACCGAGCATCGAGACAAAATTTTGTCTTTTTTATCCAAGCGATTTGGAGAGACTTTTGTACTGAAGAGCCACGTGGTCAAGTACATGATGTTGATTACTTATTTATCGGCATTTTTGACTAACACTAGACTACTGCCGTAATGCCGTAATGGTACAATATTGGCTTCAAAACAATGAAAACAAACCAGACAGCGGTTCCGTATTTTCTACACATCAAAAAACAAAAACATTCATAATGATTTGGCATTGCAAACGAAAGAGATTTTAATTACTTTATTTATTATGTGGAAAATTTCCAAAAATCTAAAAACCTGAAGCACCTACCTGTGTGTGGTGCTTGTAGTTGTTGACTGATTGTCTTCGATCAGATATGATTTTCATTGGAAGACTAGGAAATGTTACATCTTTGCGTGTCTTTACTCAACTGCTTTACTGTTCCCATGGAAACAAGCTTAAAAGACAATGGGTACAAATAACACTACAGTTGGAGAATAATGTTACACCCTTGTTTCTGCGAGCCACTAAAATCCGCCCCACTGGCCACCCGATTAGAAAAATCGCCCGTGGAGTAAATGGTCAACTCAGTAAAAAATCGGATATTCTCTATCGCCCCAGTCCCCAGTGGTAAAACAAAGAATTGTAAAGAGCCACCCCAACGAAAATATAATGAATGTGCAATAGTTTTTTATCACCCCAGTGGGAAAACAAAAGATTACAAAGAACCACACTGAAAATATGATGAAAGAACAAAAGATTTTTACGACCGATCATTACCATTTCACCCAAACCAGTGGGTTTTAAGATTTCGCTTTCCCCTCATTGAGCTTTTGGTACCAACTGGGACACAGAGACAGGGGTAAAATATAGGCAGACAATTGTAATTAAAAATAAATTTTTCTCGTTTGATACATCTAAAGCAAGAGAACACAGAGAGAACAGTAAAAATGTGTTTTAGTAACGGTATAACGCATCGGAAGTCATATATCGAGAGGCGGTGCATTTCAAAAGCGCGAGAGCGGTAAATTGAGTGGTTGAGTGCCAAAAACCACATTATATCCGATGAATTGTTAGTTTCCGTTTTGTTCGGTTTAGCAATTTTATTATAGTGTTATTGTATAAGTTGTAAACTAAACAACCATGTTGTGTGACTTTCACGGTAACCGAACACTTTGTATAGTAAAAGTTAACACCTTAACACGCCAACAGTTTCCCCCATTTTTCACACCTCTGCTTTTTAAGTTTCCCAGAAGACACGGAACGTTGTTTTAACGTCCAACCAACGTTATTTAGACATCGAAAGAACACTTGTGTCTGCTGGGTTTCAACCTCGGACAAATATTTGTAGTACTAAAGTCTCTAAAAATCGCTTGAATGAAAGAGGCAAATTTTTGTTTCGATGCTTCGTTCTCCAAACTCGTTTAAGAGACTTTACTACGGAAAACTTGAGCGGTTTCGAATTGGCAGATCAACAAGAACTGAAGTTGCAATGCTCTTTGAATTGAGATATTCCTAAAATCTTGAATACATTAATTGTTTTCCATGTGAACTTTATCAGCCATATCATCTGACGGCGGATTCAGGCTATCACTATATATAGAATCCAGCCTCATTTCCTTATCATTAATTACTGATCAAAACAACGTCCAGCGTGATTGCTAAATTGTTTCATAAAACCCGTTAAGCCGAAACGGGTTTTTCAAAAGGAAGGTAATACATAAAAAAAACAAAAAGAAGAAAAAAATTTTAATTTCATCCAAATAAAATCAATTAAAGTAAAACACACTGTGGTGGCTAAACTAAGAAAAAAAAAGGAAGAAAAAAATGCGCTTTTTTGACAAGTGGCGCATCTCATTAACTTTTTGAACCACAAGTAATAAGTAGTTGATCACTTTCAAATTATCAGCGAATTCCGATTGAAAGATCGATGGTAATTTGCACCGAAAACAGAGAAAGTATAATTCAAAATAATCAGTGATAATGATTCAGCTGGTTATATTATTATGCAAACGTTTTTAAAATTTTCTTTTTTTTACATTTTGTTAAAAACGTAACTACCTCTTTAAAGGAACAATTTCATAATTTTCAGTAATTTAGTTATCTTTGTCTGACTAAAATTTGACGGAAAGGAATTATTTTTTGCGGAAGAACTTTTCGCGAATTTGATCTTTTTTAGTTCCACCCAATGAGATGGTTTGGCCAGGCTGTAGAAAAAATTTTAGTCGCTTCCAAATTTTTAAGTCACTTTTGTCCGTCTAAACAGTTAAAAACAGCTTTAAACCAAACTGTTAGTTCGACAAAAATTTTAGTCAATTTAAAAAAAAAATCAGTTAATTTTGTTTTGTCCGATAAAGTACACTTTTTTTTATAAGAACAAAGTATATAAGTTAGGCTTCGAGGCCAAAAATGCTAAGAACATTTTTAAGAACATTAGGCTTGAATTGCCAAAATTTCTTAAAAATAGCCTATTTTTACTATCTTTATTAAGAACATTTTTTGGCTTTCTCCACTCACGATGTTCTTATAAAAAAACGTGTATCGACTCCTAGCTAGTTAGATACTGATAAATAAAGATTGTTTCATCAGAGTTAAGCTAATGAAGAAACAAAACAAAAAAAAAGGAATCAAAGATTCGATAAGACGTTTAGTGTGGGACAGTGAAATATCTATTTCAATTTTTGGGAGAAGATACGGCTTGGATCGAAATTTTTTAATGAGTTTACCATACAGCTCCCATATTCAAGTTAATATGATGAATTTCAACGCGGCCCTTTTTGATGTTTTTTAAGACTTCAGTGAAATGTTTTTGTTTTTTTATCTTTAAGAAAATTCTTTTTCAACAGTACGGTAAGGTTTATTATTACATATCTTCGTTATGGCTTCATAATTTCTTAATTATAATTTCTTTTGATAATACAAGATGATAAACTTCGCGAAAATCTATCAAAAGATTTGGATGTCCTTAATTCTTTTTAGATCATCAGACCAAGCAACCTCGGTCCCATATTACCCTGTTACAGGGGAGGGGAATGGTAGCTATAGTATACATACATCTCTTTATATACTGCTCAGAACTTCTGTTTCCTTTGCACCCCTACCTCGGCTGTCGGTCTTTTTATCCCAACACCCCCTGAATCTCTTGAAACAACCTTAAAACCCTCCCTGGCATTCCTAAACCCATGTCCCACATACTCCAAGCAATCTCAAGCCGATTATTTAGCAACCCTGGGAATCACTTTGCAGTACCCTGGGAACCACTTTGCAGTACCCTTTCGTGACCAGTTGGCTTAACCGTTAGTCTAGCGCTAGCGAAAGAGGGATATAGACTCCTCCGCGCTGTACGGCCAATATCAGCACTAGCACTGTCGGATACAGGGGGAAGGATTTCTTATTCGAGGAGAGTAATTAATTTCCATATAAGGTAATAATGACAGTTGGTGCACTCTCCTCCCTTGATTATAGCCTGTATCCGACACTGACTAGTCCTCCCCGATTGAAAAAACGGTCTGTGTATTCATCCGCCTCTGCAGATACCAAGTTGAGTGAGATCGTATTCAAAATATCAGGTTACAAATGCAAAGGTCTGGAATCTAAGTTGATGAATTAATTTTTTCATGGGTTTTCGAGAATTGATAATCAAGAAGATGCTGAAAAAATAATCTGTTCGCTAATTCAATTCTTTTCCTAGGCTTTAGATTCTTTCGCGCGTAGGTAGCATGCATTGGATTTAATGCTTCATTTTACTAAGTATGTTTTTATTATAAGAACATTGAGAAAAGTGCCAATCTGTACAAGATAGATTATAGTTTTTTATTATAGTTTCTTGATCATGCATCAGAAGGCTGAAAGTAAAGAAATGGTAATGCTATTTCGAGCGAAGATGTTCTCAAAATCTTAAGATCTTGAAGTGTTTTCCCTTAAAAATAAGAACACTTTTTGAGGCACAAAAAATATTCCAAAGAGTACAGAAGGCTTCCAAAAATTTTTAAACAAATATTCTTACAATAATAATAAAAAGCTCTTGATAGTATGAGTTGAATATCTACACGTTAAAAAACATTTGGAGGCTTTGGAGAATCAAGAGTATAGAAATAAGCGAGGAAATAAGAACATTTTTTCATTTTTGGTTATGTACACATGAATTAGAAGACTTTATTAAGAACATTTTAAGGCTTGAAAGCTAAGAATATTAGAAGGCTTCTTCGAATTTTAATGTTCTTATAAAGAAAAGTGTTCATCACCAAAATAACACAAATGTTTTTGAGACTGTTAACTAAATGGAATTAGCAAGATGGCGAGGATTTTCATGGAGAGATCTAATGATTTAAACAAACATTAGAACGATATCGTTAGATAAAGAAAATCAAAAGAATTGATATGAAGAGCTGGTAGAGAAATTTAAGTCAATCAATATCAATCCATAAAATAAAGTTTTAAAATTATCAAAGAAATCGATTTTTTTGTAAGAAGATGTCTCAAGATCTTAGAGAGAGAGGGCGGTAGGAAGTTGTCTGTACACAGATCGGATATCTAGGGAAAATTGAAAATTCATTTACGTAAAGGGTCTGTTCTCATTTGCAATTTTGAGATTTCTTTTTAAACTATACGGCGAAGTATTTGACGTGCAAATCCGAGCGTTTCGAAACAGCACTTCTCCGCATACAGATACTTTTTACGGGAAATTATCGGCAAAACGGACAATAAGCATGGAGTATGCTAACGAACGATATACGTGAAGTAAACTCAATGGTTATTAGAGTGTAAGAAGTAGACACTAAAGGTATGGAACCTAGCGATCGTTAGTAAAAGGTAAAGTTCTTTTGTCAGTGGAGTCAGCGGCTCGATCCCAGCAGACACATGTCGTTTTTTCAACGTTCAAATAACGTTCTGACGTTGAAACAGCGTTCTTTGGACGTTAAAACAACGTTCTGTGACTTCAAGAATCCCACTGGCTCCACCTTCGCCGGACGAGCCCTGCGCTCTTCAATAATCTAGTCATCTAGTTATCCGCGCCGTTGGCACTAATAAAAAATACTCCAAAATTTCTTAAGGGTGAAATGTATAAAAATTTCAAAAACGGGTGCTTATGATTACAGCAAATAGAAAGGCTCATTAAAAAGTACGCGAATTTGATGAAAAAAGGTTCCTGTATGTGAAGTTTACAAGTCCATGTTAATTGTTAAGAATAGAATTATTTAGTACAGATAATAAAATCATTTACCAAATAAGTAGGGGAAAGGGAAAAACTGCCGACAATCAATATGAAAGAAAGGAAAACCTGATAAATCGATATTAAAAAAAAAATAGATATGATTTTATTATACGTTTATGATATGTGCTAAAAAAATAACAAAACAAAAAGAATCATCAATGACACATTTTTTAAACAACACAACAAAATTTAGAGAACAAAAGAAACGAACAATAGAGCTCGTTTAATAGTTTGATTGTTATTACATACAACTTCTACCCTGGGTTTTCTCTCGCTTCGTCGAACGAGCGTTGTCGGTACGACGCCTTTGATCGCATTTTTCGTAGATAATAGCGAGTTGAAATAACACGGATATATGAAATAATAAATGTTTCTCGCTCTAGCCTTATGTTGAAGGCATGATAATTTGTCATGAAGATAATGATTGGTAATCAGTACTGGTCTGGCAATCAACTTGCTAACACCGAATCGTTAAACTTGAGGAACGTCCTGTGAATTATAACAATTTTTTATATATTCTGTTGTTGTATGTTGTTGTTGTTGGATAAAATCTTTTTAACGGATTTAACAATATTTTTGTTTTGTTGGATTTTGAAATTGTTGTTTATCTTTGCAAATTTTTTGGAAATTTTATCGCAAGGTAATTTTATAAACTTTTTCATCTTTTTTTACTGGAGGAGATAGGCGAGGTGTTTAATTTGAGGTGATGAAGCAAGCAGCTCATGAGAAATACACAACCCTTCTTTTTTAATTAATGCCAACATATTTTTAATTACTCTTTATGCCAAACAACCTAATTTATAAGGCGCCTTTGTGTTATTTTTGCGATTTATTTTTTGATTAATGATTTATGACCTCGTACGGAGGAGACAACATTAAATAAAAAAAGTCGCACGTAAAAAATTCTTTACATTTCAATGGCGCAGTAAGTAGCCGCAGTCTTATGGAGTAAATAAAAAGCATTCGCTGAAAAAATGATTAATATATAATAATAACCCAAACGGGAATTTATACTAAATACCCAACATACACACAGACCAATTAACAACGTTTGTTAAAACAACGAAAGCTAAAAAAAAACAAATGAGGCTGCCCTTACTTGGCATCATTGCTTTCCCAACGAAGTTGCGAGAGAAGACCCTTTTTACTTTTATGGAAGATTAATTCAGATTGCGCCCACATATTTCTATTGATTAAAGTATCCAATCAAAAGAGGTCTTTTAAACAGTCCAGTTAACCCTGAAAGCGCGGTGCCAGTAATAGATCTGAAGGATTCGCCGCTGCTCAACTGTGGTTACAACACGGCGCTGTGGCCCTATTAAAAACCCATTAACGAGGTGTTTAATTACCCTCTATTCAATAATTGAATGGAAGAAAAACATTACTATACTTTTTATATAAAAGATTTAATGACCCCCAAAAAATTACAACTTAACCAGTTATATTTTCGCTTTTCAGTTTTATTTCGTTGGTCGCGTTGTCAGGGGTAGCCAGAGTTAAACCGCTGAAATTTGATGAGTATATTTTAAAACTTTTGGCTTTATAGATACAAACACTTCTACAAGATGAAGTCTGATTTTTCAATGGCGTCCATCTTGAATCGAAAAAGTGAAGGGGATAAGAACGAAGTGAAGCTGTTGAAGGATGTCAATATGAGGATAGCACTGGAAGAGGCAGAATTGTGGAGAAGTTTTCATAGAATGACAAATGAAATGATCGTCACCAAAAACGGAAGGTGAGAAATTGTAAAAGATAAAGTTTTTGTGGGTAAAAAATGGATCTTTTGAGTAGAATTCAATATCTACAAGCCTGAATATTACTTACTATGTACTATATTTTTCCAGATATATTTTATCCACGCGTGTGCTAAACCCAACAATTTCCAACTTATTTTATTTGGACGCATAATTTTTATAGTATTAAAATTTCAACTAAGTTATAAAACTTTAAACAGAAATTAGAAATAAAAAAACTTTTTCAAAACATTTTTTAAAGATGGCAGACCGGGAAGTAAAAAAAAGGGGAAAATAAACTTTCGGCGATTATAGAAAGAGCGGTTGATGACCTCATATGCAACGGAACTTCTCGATAAATAAAGCATTACGTAAGAGAACTTTTTTGGGACCTTTTGAAGAGTTTGTTTGGTTTTTTTTTTGTGGTTTTTGAATATGAAAGAGAAGTCGGATTTTGCTATTTAAATACTAAGGTTTCTGTTTCAAGGGGTCTGGGTAATGATTGAACTGGCCGAACAGGGAAGGAAAAAGCTTATTGTTATTTCACGGATTTTCTAAAGCCGATCAAGCCAAGGGCCCCCCCCAATGTTGTTTTTAAAGAAAATAAAAAGTATTTTTAAGATACTCAGGGTTTGTGGTGGTTTGGGGTTGAAGTGTTTCTTAGGATCAATAGAAGGTGGTTTTCACAGTTTACAGTTGATATGACTTTCATTCTTGTAGATGTTAAGAATATATTGACACTTTTTTCGAAAGACTTTTGTTTTTCTTTTTCCACGGAACCAGCCTTAGGAATTATCAAAGGTGTTAATTTGTAAAAAAAAAGGTGCAACAACCTTAGATTCGAGACATTTTTTCTGTTTATGATTTTTTTGAGTGACAACAGATTATAGACGAATGCCTAAAAATATCGAAGGTTATCAAATTCGGATTACTAAAAGTTATTGTCTCCTTTTTAAGGCTAATTATAACCTATTAATCCTGAAGTTAATTTGCAACATCCATAAAGAAAATTGGAATAAGAAAAAGACAGAAGAACTGTTTAATGATATGAGGATGACCAGGCAATTTCATCGGATTAAAATTTTTCAAACCCTGATGACAAAATTACACCCAAACTTTTTTCCGTTTAAAGAATTTTTTTTTGATATACTTAATGAAGTTGAATAGATCAAAGAAGACCGGCCGGTAACAGGCCATTCGATAACAAATTAAAATTTTTAATTGTTGCATAGCTAATTTTTTATTGTCTATTGAAATGACAGTGATAATTAACTTTTTTTCACAATTTTTTTCTCAAAGTTTCTTTTGTAATAATGCTCGCTCGGCGGTCCGTCAGTTTTCGCGGTTTACCTTTTCATATTTTTCACGCGTTTCTTTATAAGAATAATTTTGTTTGAACAATTCACGAAAACAACATCAAACGGACGTTAAAACAACGTGTCGTGTCTTCTACTACAAACCCCCAAAAGCAATCTTCCTACAAAATACATGACAAACCGACCAGCGTCATTTGAGAGTCATTTTGGTCGTCAAGAAAGAAAATCAAAAAGGGCCGACCGACCAACCAATTCTCACCTACAGACTTTTAATTGTAATTACATTCAAAAGGCAATTTTCAAATTGTAATTACAAGGCAATTTTATTTCTTATTCAAAATACAAATGACATCATTTGCCACTTCCATCCGCTGAAAGGAAACATACGAAAAAACAACCCAACCGATTGATCCTTTTAAAATTAACTGACTGGTTTTATGCAAAAGAAATGTTTATAATGATAAAACTCAAATTAGATCATCTACACGTTAAAACACTTAAAATTGACGCAAATGGAATATTCAAGTAGTTATTCCTAAAGCTGGTCATTTAATAGGTCATGAAATTAACTCATTTTTTCCAATTTTGTAATAAAACTTTGCTTTGTCATTATAATAAACAAGATCTTAATGGGTTTTAAAAACGTCACAGCTAATTTCAGATCATACCATACCAATTAGAAACACTTACACTGCGTAATAAACGTTTTTTTAAACCACGGTCTGTGATTTTAATGACTAAACTTTGTATTTCTTATCTCTTTTTAGACGTATGTTTCCAGTATTAAAATCACGTGCCAACGGTCTAGACCCTACAGCCATGTACACCGTCATGTTGGACTTTATGCCAGTGGATGACCACAGATGGAAATACGTCAACGGGGAGTGGTCACACGCTGGTAAACCTGAACCCACAGCTGCAAGTAAAATCTACGTTCATCCAGACTCCCCTAATTTCGGAGCTCATTGGATGAAAAGCCCAATAGTCTTTTCAAAAGTCAAACTAACGAATAAAGAGAATGAGAACGGACAAGTGGTGAGTTGTTTGGTCTATTTTTCGGACAGTAGAGGCGGATACAGAAGGTACTCAAACATTTTGACGGAGAGCGTTGACTTCCATATAAGGAATGACTTCCATATAAGGAATGACTTCCATATAAGAAGCAACACTCTCCGTCAAAGATTTTGAGAACCTTCTGCATCATACACTGGACAAATCCTTTCTTTAATTTTTGAATATTTTTGGATGGTTGTTTTCCTGTTTGAAAAACAATGAAAACTTTGGCGTTTCAAAACCTAACAAAAAAGGTTCATGAGAAAATTCCATGCTTTCAAAGCACACCTCACAAAATCCATCTTTTTGTTTCATAAAAATACGGAACATCATGAAAACATCGACCTTATAAAACCATCTCACCTCATTCTTTTTTACCAATAGTTGATGTTAAACTCACTCCACAAATACGTGCCAAGGATTCACATTGTCAAAGTGGGAAATGGTGAAAAAGTTGTGTCTACCTACTCGTTCGTTGAAACTGAATTCATCGCCGTCACAGCATACCAGAACGAAGAGATCACCAATTTGAAAATCCGTTATAACCCGTTCGCAAAAGCGTTTCTCGACGCAAAAGAACGTAACGACCATCGCGAATATGTAGAAAGACGTAACTCATTCTGCAGTTGTTGTACAACGCCGTCACCTTACGGACTACCGGGACATCATTTTCAGTCGCACATGCCGCCGTCACCGCATTATATGGGCGGATCAACGTGTGGCTCCGAAAAACTTTTAATGAGACACCATCCGTATTCAAGGCCATCTTCATGTAAGTATTTCTAAAAATCGGATTCCAAAAAATAATCCATCAGTTCTCTTAATCAAGAGATGAACCTGCTCACAACAAGAGTTATATAGGAGTTCGAATTACATTAGTTAAACTGTATCAATTTGTCCGTAAAATATGATTCAAAAACTGATCAGCCAATTATTTTCTTATAATTTTTAGACTATCCATCGTTCAATCGTTCAAGATCAAGCACTTTCACCGACATACCGTCACCAACTAAAAGTTCACCTTTAAGCTCATCTTATCCTACCACCCATTTCAAATACGATGACGACATACACCGCCATTCAATTTCTCCACCCATCACAACACGCCATTCACCGCCCACTTTGATACGAAGTGACGTTTTATCGTACCAGGATCAGCTGAGAATCAAACTAGAGGCGTCCAACATTCACCATCGCTTTCATCAAAGCAGCAATACCAACACAGTTAACAACCAGATAGAATTGAGACATTCTGCTCTTTCAAGATAAATACTTCTTAATAATTTTATTAACTCTGTATATATTATTTTCTAGAGATAATTTTTTCTTATCGTTCCTTATGGTTCTTTACTTAAACCTCTTTTGACAGCAACTTATCAATTTTTAATACCAAGGGTGTATATAAATAATTACAGCTTCTTACTAGCTTTTATATCTAAAAAAATTACGAAAAAGTTGGCTGGTGCTTAGCGCATAATTTGTAATAAGGGATATGAGGTTTATAAAAAGCTTAAACGCGAAGTGAAAAATCTATTTTTTTAATATTTTCATGGCTGAAACTATGACTTGTACATAATGACCACAAAAGCTTTTACATTGTATATATAAATAAATAATGGACAAAACGACTAATTTAAAAAAGACGCACAATTTCACAAACAAATTTAAAAGTTTTTTTTTATTGTGATTAAATTCCATGTATTCTTCAATTTAAAGAGAAGGGTATATAGATGGCAGCCCATCTAGAACTTCTGAGTGTTGCTCCTGTATAACTGACAAACGACTCTTGTTTAAAAGTTTTTGATATTTTCACATTTCTTTTCTTGTAAAAATAAAAGAGTGTAGTTGAAGAAGAGTTTCTCTCGGGATCGTAAAATTGAAAAAACAAGAATCGAAATTCTCAGTTACACATTTTTTATAAGAACAAAGGATATAAGAACATAAGGTTTCCAGGTCAAAAAATTTAAGAACATTTTAAGGCTTAAAACCAAAAAGGCTAAGAACATTAGAAGGCTTCTTCGAATTTTATAATTCTTATTAAACAAACACGTGTATGTGAGCAAAAATGCTACATTTTTCTTGATAACTGCTCTCACGACGAAAGGGGAAACAATTGGACTTTTTGTTTTGAAAGTAATAAGCGTGGTGTAAAATTGAAGATCGAATGCACAGAAAGACAGAATAACCAACCGCAAGTCGAAACTAAAAACATCCTCACTTGCGATTAAACAAAAAATCCTTGGTGGTTTAACAACACAATAACAAGAGTAAGAGAGAGGAACATATCGTATTTCAGATGGCAGAGGATTAAAAATGAATTTCCCGTCTAGATAAAGCCTTGGGGTCCGGGAGAAAATGTCAACTGGATTAAAAGCTGCTTTTGACGTCAAACGCACGATAGAGAGAGAGAGAATCAAGAGCGGCACACGAGCTATGACGACATTTTATGTGACTAATATCTAAAGCGCTGATTTCGGTTTGACATAGCGATTTAAGATCACTGTCGCACGTGCTAGCCGCACTGGCTCAACTTCGGTATCTTTCAAATCATTCGTAGGCCCAATTGTAAATTTCATTACTTAGGGAAAATTTTAGCATTCCTTAAAAGGTTTTAGCCTCGTTTAGGCTAAAAACTCGTCCCCAGGCCCCAAAAATGATAATTTTCGAAAAATAAAAAATCCCCAGATATTTGCCCAAGGAACAAGGGTGCCAAATTTCAGCCAAATCCGACAATTTTTGAAGTCTCCAGGCTGCTCCAAAGTTTTAGCCTCGTTTTGACGAAAAACTCGTCCCCAGGCCTCAAAAATCGAAATTTTGAAAAAATGAAAAAATTACCTCCAGATATTCACCCGAGGAACAAGTGTGCAAAGTTTCAGCCAAATCCGACCATTTTTTATGTCTCCAGGCTGCCTCAAAGTCTTTGGGACATACACACAGACACACACACAGACATTGATTGTCAGATTGTAGCTCAACTGAAGTTGAGAATACGAATGATGTTGTTGACAATGATGAATAAATTATGTTGTATGTTATGTTACGCCATACTACATTAAACCATAAGAATGATGCTGTTGACAATGATGAATAAATTACGTTGTATGTTATGGCATACTACATTATACGGAGAACCATACGAATGAAGCTGTTGACAATGATGAACAAATTATGTTGTATGTTACGCCATATTACACAATCAGCAAAAACAATAGCCATCATGTTATATTATATTGTCAGAAAGTGTACAACCGCTTTGTTTATTAACCCTTTAAATTGCAGTTCAATGTATTAGATTATGGTAACATAGCATTTCTTGACCCTGGAAACAAAAAAATAAAGAAGCATTAGAGGTATATACGTATTCCTAATGAGTCAAATGAAGTGCTAGTTAGCTTTTTGGAAAACTTCAAAATTTTAATGATAAAAGTGTTGAAAACACTAAAATAGGGCAAATAGGTAAAAAAAAAAATTTAATCTCAGCAAAAAAGGAGAATTTGTCTTGGTACTGGAAGCTTTTTTCAAAAAAATAATAACCGGGAGGCAACGTTTATTTGGCACCTGAGAGTATCTACTTTTTATCTAAGTCAAATATTGTTATGAACAAACAAAAACAATTTTTTATTAAACTATGCTACCTACCTTTGTTTTATTAATTATTTATTTGTATTTGAACGCGACCAGTTTGTACATATACCATACTGTACATAGCCCAGTAGTAGTAGAACATTTTAATCTTTGTGTTCTTTGACTAAAAACAGAAAAATATACATTTTATTTTAACAGGGCAACAGTCGTTCGTTTTTAAAAACTCTGGGCCGCGCAAACTGGTGCCACTCTTGTTTTTTTAATTCTATTAGCTAGAGGAAAGACTCTAGTGTAATTGAATCAATTTTTTTGTAATTTTGTTTACTCATTGTCCAAATATGGCCAAAAAACGATCAAAATCTTTTCCAAAAGACCAAAAATTTCGAAATCTTTTGTGTTGCAAGATTTCAAGTTGAAAGTAGAGTTGGCAGTTGATATTTTTGCACATTGACATTTAAAGGGATAATCTTTCTTAAAAATAGGTACTAAAATGTTCTTAAAAGCTTATTATGTTCTGATGTATGACTTGCTCTAATACTTTAGGTGCAGCCAGTTTTTATACGAAATAAACATATTTATAAAATATCGGTTTGCGAAAAATCTTTAAACTCATCTCAAAACAAAAAATGTTTCAAACACAAAATTTTTTCTAAAGCAAACAAAGCAAACCACCATTTTAGGAAAAACAAAGAAGAGGATGCATTATGTTGACCACACGTGGAACAGAAAACAGGAAAACAAAATGGTGGAATTGTTTATGAAAAATTGCAGTTACCACCAACCGCATTTCATCGACCAAAACAATTCATAACAATTCTTTACATCTCACTGTATATAGAACCAACAACAGAATTTCAACGCGAACAAACATTATAGGGTGATGGTTATAATAAGGTATAGATGAATATTAAGACAGTGCTTGATATACATTTGTAGAGCTAAAGAGTGAAGCTGTCAGTAATGTGTTTTTCTTATTTTAAGCAATTGAATCATACGTACGAGGTGATGGTTGTGCAGAAAGGGAGTATTTTTGACTTAAACTTTGATGAGAATTTTAGACAGTGTCGATGTAGTAAATAACACAGTGGAATCTCTAGAAACCGGACATTTCTACAAGACGGAAACTTGTTTTTGCACCAATTGTGTCCGCTTTAGAAAAATTCTATTGTAGAATGCTTTAAACATCGAGAAGAATTTTCATGTCAGAAGGAAAATAGAGTTCGACGTAACCATTTTGAAAGTTAAGGGCCAATTAAAGTGATAACTTTAGAACGTGTTTCAGCCAATCAGATCACCAGAATCTTAAAACTGCGGATATATACTTGTATTTAGGAGGAATTTTTAAGGAAATATTTTGAAAGATTAGCATCCTACATAAATATAAAATTAAAAGTCATAAATAATAAATATTTTAAATGATAGAGAATTTACAAAAATAGTTTTCATTGTTATGAAAAGGTAAGTAACAAAAATTGTAATCAAAAGTTATCCTTAGGATCATAGTTTGCTTTCCTGGAAATTTGTTTTCGAAACTGTCGCATGGAATATCAGTATCAAAAGTGATAAAAAACTAAACTTTTTTTATAAGAACATTGTGAGTGGAAGAAAAGGAGCATTATTTGCCTCGTGTTCTTGTATGGTTATATAGTTTTGATAGGAAAAAAACATTTAATACTGTTTGTAAGAAGTATGTTGGCAAAAATATGAACATATCTTTTGGAAAATTAAGAGGTTTTGAACTCCCGTAGCGAGAAAGGAAAATAGTTCAATAAGTTTTTTTTATGATAAGAAATTAAAGAAAATCCGACTGGCAGTGAAAAAAAAATTGTTTAGTTAAACTTTTTAGTTAAAACCGTATATACGATGGAAATTTGTTGACTAAATATGCTTGGTTATCTTGATTCTTGATATCAGAAATAAAATATTCATCTCTAAACACACAGGGCAGCCAGTGGACAGCCAGACTTCTATCTTATTAATAGCCGTATTCTGAAATCTGTCCGTCTGTAACACTAGGCGTGATCCCGCATTTTTTTAGCCCGGATAAAATGCGTAGGAAAAACGAAAAGGAAAAGTAGGGATTTTAGCGATTTCTTAAAAGAAGTCGTTGCACTGCTAATGTTTGGCCCAAAATTTAACCCCTTTTCCCTTGAGAATAATTGACTTTTTTGGGGTTTTTGGGACCCTGGGGTAATTACCTATTAGAATATCCCAAAATTTCCCAAATTCGCGAATTATTTATTACCCTATGGGGTAATTGGGACCCAAAGTGACGTCACA
>JAUJPO010102221.1:0-22892 GCA_032270745.1 Tiaropsis multicirrata | reverse complement strand
ATGAAGTACCCTATCAGCAAATTTTTGAGACTCAAATTAAAAGATTTGATTAAGAACATTTTAAGGCTTGAAACCAATAAAGCTAAGAACATTGAAGGCTTCCTCGAATTTGGATGTTCTTATAAAAAAAAAACGTGTAAGACGAAGACGCTTACATTTTCACAAAAAAACTTAACACGACCAATAACGACGAAATACTGAACATGAGAGCATAACACCTTTCGGAAACACAACTTGTAGCTAAAGCAAAACAATGTTCAAAACGATGTTTCTTCTGATTCAACAAAAAGTTTACATATCTCGATGATCGTTCAAAAGCTTTTACAGGAAACTTTTATGCAGACAGCACCAAAAAGAGAAGTCTTGTTACGAGAATGAATGGTGGGACCTTCATCGCTTTATTTTTACACATTTACAGTTCAACAAAAAAGAGCAAAGTCCAAAAGACAGAGAGGGGAAAAATGTAGAAGAGTGTCTTTAAAATAATCAAAAACGGGAAAATCATATTAAGCCAAACTTTGCCCTTCTTGTCTTTCGGACATAAAAAACATATCACGAAAACAATTGTGTTTCACATGACTTGTCAAAGGAAAACAAGTTCTGTGTGTGCAAATTGGACGTGATGAAATAAGTAGATGACCGCAACAGATTGACAAGGAAACAAAAATAGCGAGGAGGTCTTTATTATTTATAGTCCCGACACTTTTTAGCGTATGATAATCCAACATAATACAGGCGTGTAGAGAGCCTACTGGTCCCTACTGCTGGTCCCTACTCCCACCCTCAAAAAGGTTTTGTGTAAGTAAGAACAAACAACACAAATTTATACTGAAAGGGACAATGGGGATGCCGAAATTCATATTGTGCGACAAACACAAAATATTTTTAAAACTGTATGAAAAATCTAAAATGTTATTGGTACTGATACACTTTTTTTATAAGAACAATGATAGGGTGAGAAAAGGCAAAACATAAGAACAATTTAAGAATAGCAGTGAGGCTAAAAATCCTTTTTTTTGCTTTTTTATCTTTATTTTTGCTTTTTTATGGATATACCCTAAACTATAAAAGACAATAGGACTTTCAAAATATAAGAACAATTTGTGCCAAAAATCGGCAAAAAAATAAGAACAGCCGAGGCTTATCCCAAATTTCATAGTTTTCTTATAAAAAAACTTTCTAAAAGAAATCTGTCAGAAAGCGAAAGCGAAAACGTGGGTAAATAACTGTAACTGTAACCTGTAATTTAGATCATAAAATTCCAAAAAGGCACACACTTTGCCAAAATTGACATTACATCCGTTATAGAAGGTCAGGAGTCTGTGTTAAGATCTCAAGTTCAGCAAATAAAGAAAATTCTTGAAGGCTGGCATCATAGTTGAAACCAATCGTGCATGATTTTGAAAGGATTGTACCATATAAATGTATTATATAATACATCCATGATTGTACATTTTGGGTTTAAAGCATAACATTTTGCACAGACCGAGTTTAGACCTTTATAAACGATTTTAGTTCGGGACCCACAAAAACCTTTCACTCTTTTGCTCTTTTTGGGCCAAATTTCTGCTGATATCAGCATAAATAATTTTGGCCTATGTCCCAAAATATGGCAGAAGTAGTCGAGCGCCTTTTTAACATGGAGATTTTCAGGCGAAAAAGATCGAATATTAGACAGTTTTTAGGAGTCATTGTCAGACCACGGCTGACATTTTCCTTCTCCATTCATTTACTACCTCAAAATAAAGGATCGAATGAATAATTCATACAAAGCAAAAACCATTTGGGACAACCTTATGAATTGTCCTCATTGAAGGGAATGAGAAGGAAATAAAACCTCAACATTTTGATGAATAACATATTTGGACAGATAGTATAAACAAAAGAGCACAATGAATTGTCATAGAGATAAAAGAAATATGATATTTGACCTATATGTGGTCTATATACTCAACCATTGTATATAGGCCGACCACTTCAAATAAATTTTTGATTCGAATTCATTCATACTGTCAAAAAATGAATCATAAATTGCATTCAGCATTCAAAATCTACCACAAACATCAAAGCTACCTGGGCGGTATATACATTCAAATGATGGGATAAACTTCCATAAAAACTCTAATTACACTCCTGTGTCACCACCGAGATTCAACCAACTGGAAAAATCGCTCAAAAAAGACCCGTTTTTTTGCCCAGTAGAAAGTCGGGTTTTCTCTCTCACCCCAGTGGTAAAAAAAAGAATTACAAAGAGCCACCCCATTGAAAATATGATAAAAAAAGAAAAGGTTTTTATGATCCCACTAGAAAAACATTATACCATTTCGCCTATCCCAGTGGGTTTTAAAAGATTTAACTTTCAACAGGTTGAACTTTTGGTTTTCACTGGGACAGGGGTGTCTAAAAACTAAAAACAATTAACATCAGTTAGTGATTGGCCATTGAAAAAAAGTCAATTTCATGATATAAGAACATACATACTGAAATTTCAGACACGTCAAATACACTTATCTTAGCCAACAGAACGGTTTTGTGGACACATTGACAAAATCAACACCTTCTAACTACCCATTATGGAGAAGAATTATGAGGAGGTCAATAATAACTTTAAAAAACCCGGAGAATATCAATTCACTAAGGAATAGAATATATACACCAAGAGAAAAGAGAAGATATATCGAGGGTACAATACCATATCTTTGCAAAGCGAATAAAAATTGAAATGTACCAAAATGAAACGAGCAAATTTTAAAGAGGGTTTCAGAAAATGTTCATCAAACCAAGAAGGCATTTGATGAGTAGCTAAATCAACTCTTCAAGTTTATTAGTTGGGTGCTTCTAAAAAGTATTCTGTTTTACTTTTATTTTCGTCTCGGGTAGCCTGGATGAAGAAGGAAGCAAATGAGATATGATGAAATATTAAGTACAAAGATTGTGTAAACGGAAAACCGGAAAAGGGTTCATCAAGGTCTTGATGAATAAAATCATTTCGAAATTTGTCATTTTCTTGTAATCACTATAGTGGATTGTGCAAAGCCAAAACAATTAAGAGGAATCAATCGATTAATCATTGTTGAGTTGACACAAAGGTAATTGAATAAGATGAAAATTACTTCCGGACATGAAAATACTGACGGCAAACCATCTCTCATAAAATCGACCGTCAATCACATATGACGCGCTCACTCACTATTTATGAAGCTAGCTCAGCACAAAAAATCATGTGATAATTGTAGATTCAAATTAACCACACAAATCTAAAGGTCATTCCAATCAGAGAGGTGTCTAACTTAGAAAAAAGATAAGCCATTTTTCGGATACAGAGGTAGACTATAACCAATGGAGGAGAGTGAATTAGTTGTCTTATTACCTTATATGGAAATGAACTACAGTACTCTCCTTGTGTGAATGAGAAAGCCTATGTCTTCTTCAGTGGCATAACCGCATTTCGAAATTGTGAAGACTTTCGTGGCGTGAAAAAAGCCTTCTCGCGAAAGATGTAAAGAATAACTTACCAGCCACACCACACCCCCAAGACGTGCTAGAAAGGGGAAATGAGGTATTTTCCGGAACATGATTGTTAAAATTCATTGTGACGAAAGTGTAAAAGGTGCCAAATGGCATCGGATCTCAATTGAATATATAATACTGTACATAACATATAATAAAAGTATGAAGGATTTCGCACTCCAAAATAACTAATACGGGCCAAAGGAATAAAAGAAGAATTAGAAAAGAAGGCACTAAAAATAATCGTTCTGAATTATACATTCTGTATATCCATGTTGAAGACTGCATTTGTTTCTTATTACTAAAAATGGATGATGGTGCAATATATTCAAGTTTCCCGCTGTTTACTGTTACTTTTTAATTACATTTAGACTATAACTTTATAAATTTCGAAAGAAACGATGACCACTTGCACTGAGGAATTTGTTGAATACTGAGAAAGAATTTTAAAGTCAAACATACATGCAGGTTGTTGTACAAAGAAAATTTATAGAAATCCATTTATATTCCAAGACATTGTCAAGGACTTGAACAAAAGAATACAAGGACATGTTTTAAATCTCTTGTCGAAACATTACGCAATAATGGTCTATAAAAAAGTTCGTGTCACTTGTAACAGAACGAGTCTCGTAGTATCAAAGGTGATTAACACTGGGAATAGTAATTCTCTATGATGTCACAGCGGATTAAATATTGCTTCACATCAGAATGATCGAAATTCTTAATCTAAAAAAGGCATTTAAAACATTTTTTAAAGTACTGTATATATAAATATGGAATGAGACAGATTTGATTTTAAAGGTTTATAAAGTTCCTTATGTACTTTTTTCCTTCATAAATTTCACGTGTTACATTTTTATTTTTAATAATTCACTATTTATATAAAAAAACCAAAATTGAAAATCAAAAAATTTTAAACCAAATAAAGAGGTCTACACAACGTATAATATACACATTTAAGTAATTTTTTTCTTTTTCAAGTTTTGAACAGTCAAAAAATAAAACATACAACCAAATTTGATATTTTTGCAATTTTTTTTCTTTTTTCAATAATTTTTTCTCATGGTTAGAATTAAGGTTGGGTAAGAGTGTCATGCAATTTAACGAAATGAAAAATTCAATAATATGAATGTAATTAGTTAATTAATATTACTTTATACAATTTTTACCCTAATTTCAAATACAAACTTTCAAATGAAGTCTTCCTTTGCGTGTAACGTTCAAACAATAAACTTTTCCAGCATTCTGTTCATGTAAGTGAAGCTTTTCGGTAATCATTGTTAAAGTGACGAATCCATAAAACCACTAGTCCATAATATACAAAGTGAAATAATCCAATTTTTCAAAACATTAAGATCGATGAACTGGAAGAAATGTGTTTTATGAACATTTTCCATACGTTTTTCACATATTATTTACAATCTTGCTGTTTGAGAAGATTTGAGGATACGATGAGAAATGTGCTGGTTTGATTCCAGGGTTGTTGTAAGAGATGTAACTTTTCAATGCATTCAATTCCTTTTGAAGCTCACTGATTCGGTTTCGTAATTGATCATTTTCTTCAGTCAACTCTCCTACACGCATTTGGGTTTCAATATGCTTTAGTTTAGCTTTTGTCCTGCTTTTGCGCACAGCTACATTATTTCTTTCACGCTTCACAAGATATTCCTCACTACCTTTCTCAATGGATTTCCTCGACTTGTGACGAGGAGATTTGTTGCTGGATCTTTCGTTTGGGCTAACGTTGCCTTTTTGTCCGCTATCACTTTCTTGGCTTTCTAATTCAGCCAAAGCAGCTTTCAATTTTTGGGCATTCATATCCAGCTTTTCCATGTTCAACTCACCATCAGATTCCACATCAGATGATTGATTGCTTTGATGGGCTGACTGGAGTTGATGCATTAAGCTTTCCCCTTTATTTGCTGCACCGTCACTTCCTTGGAATTGAGGTGTGGGGAATTCAGCATTGTCAAAATCATGTTCAGGAAGTAAACTTTCTGGCGTTGAGCATCTTGAGGTGGCCGCCGAATCTGGTTCTTCTTTAATTTTGATCACACCAGGCAGAGGCTTATGCAACATTTCTGCTTCTCTGGCAACTTTCTCATGAAAGATATCATCAAAAAATTCCCGTGGAGTTGTTGGTAGATCAGATGTTAAATACTTAGACAAATCAAGGACACATTCGGAGAATAGGCTGTCTTGTTGTTGTTGAGAGACAGTTCCATCTGATTCTAAACTTGGGACAGCTTGGATGCCTTCTTGAGCTCGGCGTTGAGCTGCTTGAAGTTGAGCTGCAAAGTAAGTTGGAGGAATCATTGGCATTATATTTGTTTTCGACACGACCGGTTGTGATGAGCGGAGATTGTTTGCACTCAAATTTTTTTCAAGATGATCAGTACCACTTCCAAAACATTCCTTGAAAAGTAAATTTAAAATTGTTTTTTAAGTCTGCATAAGAAGTCTTTGCAGTTCATAACATTTATCTGAAGATGGCTACTTGGAAGCAATAGACATTTGATAGTTAACTTTGATCTGTTAAGAGGATACGATGATGACTCTGAATGAAAGTTCTCAAAAGAGGATTTTTCCTTCTTTTTGAGTGACTCCAGTCGGCCATATTATCCACGTCCTTCTTTCTTCCAAGAGAGCTGAACTGACTAGGAAATTATCATCAGTATCTAATACTAATTATCTCTACACAACCTAGGAATTAAGTGATAATAATTCTCAAAACTTATGTACATGTTTCCAAAGATGCAAGAAAAATGGTAAACATAAAAGTAAACAAAACAATAAAAACAGAAATTTAATCGAGAACCAGATCAAAACATGAAAATATGTTTACCTGACTTTCCGAGGTATTTGCCAGGATTGTATTTGGTTCCTTTTTCAGCAATAAAGCCGGTTAGGATAGGGTAAACTGAGTGTAAAGTCTTGAGGCTTACGACACAAATCAAGGTTTGTTTCTTTTGCTAAATTTTCATCGCAAAGTTCGACTCTAGGTAGAAAAATAATTAGCGAAGCATAACGCAGAATCGATGATTGTTTAAATGAGCATTCTGATTGGTCGGGACTCTTGTTGAAACAATCTAAAGAATACATCCCTTTTTCAAGAAAAACTAGAATCAGGGGGTATTTGTATATACAAAAGTTGTTTTTTTGCATGCTTAAATGGTCATCGAAATATCAAAAGTAAAATTATAACATTTTGAATTTTTAGAATAATTTTTAAGACAATTGTATTATATTATTTTGGGAGTAAAACTAAAACAAAAATATTTATTTTTACTTTCTCTGACCCCCTGAAATAATTATATGACTTTTTCGGAAGAAAATATACACTATGAACTATCAACTGTATTTGTCCATAATTTGAAACCACTCTTGAAAAACACATGGTAATTTTTTTTACAGAATCCAATTTTTTGTGATGGGGAAACAATAAACTTGAAGACAAAAAAGGTATGACATATTTGGTTTAAAAGTAACCTTCGTTTTGCAAGAAGTAAGCTTTCAACATGCTTTATATGCACCCTCATTCAGGAAATATTGGCAAGTTTTTGTCCTCACTTGCATTTTTTAAAATCTCGTAAAAGCAGGTGTTTTTGTCTCTACTCTCGGTCATAATCCAGAAAAAAAGTTTTTAAAATGACTCTAAAAGTTTTTAGCATCCAGTGAAATTACTTGAAATTTTCAAGAGTGGTATAAAAATACCATTTTGAACAATTTATAAATTAAGGTTTTTGGCTAATAACTTTTTGTGTGTTTGAGATATCAACTCATCACAGGTTTTTCCATTTTCTACATCCAAATAGGCTTCTTTAGAGCTATGAATAAGTATGCTTAGATGGGTGCTACCGGTGTGCATTTTTTGCGGTAATTTGCTGCATGCCGTAAACCCCCCAGGTCAGTCTCCTCACAACAATGATAATAATAATAATAACGAATGTTTTAAGTGGCTGGCTTCGAATAAATCCTGAGCTTTTAGGCAGCTTAGGAATTGTTTCCACGAAGGGCCACTAGACAGAACGAGAGGCAAAGTAGTTACACATCTCACCCAAAATGAAATTTCCCTTCGGTCTGATTTCATTTCGGTCTTAAAGGCCGAGATGAAGTTTCCGGCCGGTCTGAAAAAATGTCAAAACATGAGTAACCACTTCAGACTGAAATGAAATAATAAAACAACAAAAGAAATGTGCAGTGAAAATTCCAAGCACTTTTTTGTGGTCGTTATACAAGTTTTAAAACTCTATATTTGGAGAAATTTTTTTTTTGTGTGTCAAAAATGTCAAAAAGATGTATATAGATAATTGAAAAAAATTAATTAATTCTTCATTTGGAAAATTTGGGTTAAATTTGGCGCATGCGTTTTCAATTCTGAAAGTGAAAGTAGATGAAAAACCGAAGAAAAGACATATTTTAGACTTTGTTGGAAGTCAGAAGCTGTAAGGTAAGAATAATGAATAATGAAATTTTGCCGCATCAAATTTTGAAACAATTGTGACGGTAAACTAATATGTAACTTCCCTTCGCCTAAGCATAAAAAATTCTTGTGACTGTCTTTTTTTAAACTGTCTTGATTTTGGCCACTATATACATAAAAAACTTTGATTGTTTGTCACCATATTGATTATGTCCTGTACTAGAATATTTCGATTAAAATAACGGCTATATTTTTCATGAGCAGAAGATTTTCTATAATTTCTTGTGTTTTTGGAGGGGCTTAGTTATTGGAAGAGGGGAAGGGTACCGTGAAAGGGTGATACTTTGCACTACTCTGCCATACTTTGCACTGTCTATTTTACGGAATAGCGATATGTACATTTTAGAAACAAGAGTGAAAAAAAACATAAAGTCACATTTAATGCGCCCGCATCAGTAATTTCTTTCCATGGTCACACTTAAGTTTGTAAAACTATTAGAATAAAAACGTAAAATTTCAACATGTGCGTGAGAACATTATAATAACTAAATTACTTAAGTTTTGGGTATTTATGTTTTGAATTATGTGTAACCGAGGTCTTATAATCTCTATTGTATTCTTTTTAAAAATTTATAAGGCAAGACAAATTAATTTATTAGGCAGATTGTCAGTTTTAAATGGGTCGTTAGGTCAGTAAAATAAAAATATTAGGAAGACACTTGAAATCATTCTCAACATTATTTAGGTCGAAATTATAAGTCTTTTCCTCTTTGATAAATGAGATATAAATCGCAAATAATCTATAGCTTACATCTTGAGTCCTATTTTTTATGGTAACAGGGAAAATTTGATATTTTTATTTTTTCGTTTTTAGCAAAAACAGGGTCAGTTGGGCCTGTAGAACAACAAATTAAATTTGTTTCGCTAGGGTTTAGTTGAAGAGAAATAATGGATTAAAGGTGAAAAATGTGTTTTTTAAAAGCGAAAAAAATAAAATAGGCATAATTACTGACTGGATCAATAAATCGGTGAACTCTAGCACAATGTTGTAGCCACGGAGGAGTACTTCCATAAGCTATAAATTTTATCAGCAAAATCTTATTCAATTTGAAACGACAAACTTTTCACATAATTTTACCAAATTACGCCATAGTCATTGATTTAGGCACCATTTTGGAAAAAAAATTCATCGTTCAGTAGCCCTTTCAATGCACTTTCGAACTATATAAACCATTTTTATAAGAATAAACAAGAAAAGAATCCAAAAAGAATTTTTGTTAGATAGTCAAAAGACCTATTTGTACCCTTAAAAAACAAAATCTTTCTCTCTATAATTTTAGAGAAAATCTTGTTTATCAAAATCTGTTCTAACAGATGAGTTTCTTTTGTCTCGTTCGTGTGGCATCACAAACTCTAATGACAGAAGAATCAAACACCTATTATTGTGCATTGAGAACAAAACAACTATGTGATACAGCTCATTTTGATCGTCTCAATCTATATTTTTCAAAAATCGATAAAAAATGTATAGCAAAGATCCTGACCCTATGTCTCCTTTAAAATATTAAGTAAAATTAATTGAAAGAATTTTGTCCTAAATTGTCCTAATTTTTAAAATTTAATTTATTATAGGAGTTCTTATAGACTAGGGTAGAGTGGATAAATTAATTGGATAATGACTATTGACATCATAAACATCAGCATTTTCTTGGAGGTGCTTTGTGCACCCCTGCCAGATTTTCACTAGATTGAAAAAAATATTTTGTGATTTTGTATGCCCTGCTGCCCCACTCAAATCCAAAGTAAAAGATCCCCTTTCATTTAGCACACTATATTTCTTTTTAGATTTGTGATACCCTACATAGTAGTGAATCGAGTAACTTAATTTGGTATTAAAAGCTTTTTAACCCAGAATGAATTGCCCGGATGATTGGCGATTTGCACTTTGCAGGTTGGGACATCATTAAAATTTATTTTAGAGGAATTAATGGGTTTTTGTGCAAGTGCTGGAAAACGAATTGCCATAGTGTTCATGTCACTAGACAAGTTATTTCTATTCTTCATTTTTTTAGGATTTGACCTGTTGAATATAATGTCAAGAAGAAACCAAGCCCCAGTTGTTGGTAACAACAAAAGAAAAAATAGTGGTGGCTCATATTTCGTGGATAGAGCATTTTTGCCAAGGATCAAAGAGGTACTAGCCCGGGGGGCATCTAGGCAAAATCGATTACGAGGACATATTGCCTGTCAGGGTACTCCTTTTGAAGCTCTGAATTCTCTGACAGTGTCCCAAAATCGTCTGAAATAGTCTGAAATATTTGCTCTGATAGGGTTGGTTTTTAGATTATTTTAGCATTTTTTTCAAAAACTTAAAATTAGTCAGCGAAAAATGCATAAAGGAATAACTGATTAAAGCCGTAGTTCGAACCCCTCCCTTTTTTAGCATAGGGTATAAAATCTGGAGGATCCACTAATTTCAAAAAGGGGAGGGATATTAAGAAGTGGAGGTCATTTTAAGGATGGGGCACTATGGGCCAATATATTGAACAACCGAATGTTACCTAATTGCTTTCTGTGCTAAAAAATGAGAAATTAGGAAAATACTAATTTTAATGAGTTCAAATGATTTTGAATGTGACTTGTTTTTTCTGGATGAAGAGTGACCAACGGGTGTTACAAACTGAGTGGGGGTATTACAGATCGAAAACTCTCAAATGGATAAGGACGGTAGGAAGGTCAGTCATATTATGTGGAATTTGTTTACACACATTTTAAATCAATTCTCAAACACTCCTATTACCCTCCCAACGCTTTCCACAAAGTCCTAAAAGGAGCAATCAATTAAAGGCCTAACAACTATAAGCTTCATGGCATTTTGTAACGGATGACATCCTGCTGTTCTATAAATCGTTCGAGTTAATGGTGCAATGAAAAATTTAGAAAAGCTTGGACATTGTTCTAACTCCCTGCCTGAGGCACTTTTGATTTTTAAAATCCGCTTTCTATAGATAATTTTAATCTCATTTGGATTGTATTTTCCTCTTTTTTTTATTTCGTCTAAGCAAAGCTGAATCACACACCATAAAAAAAGTTTCGAACGATGAGAGAGTATATCAGTAGAAATAAGACAAGTATTTATAAATACTAAGAAATCACCTAATATTTTGACGGGAGAGTGTTGACTTCTAAATAAAAAATACGAACAAAAGCAACACTCTCCGTCAAATCTTTGAGAACCTTATGTATTCGCCACTGATTCAAATTCACCATGAAAATGTCTCCCAAGAATTTCACTTTTGAGTGGTTTCAACTAGCTAGTACAGAAAAAAAAGTTAATTCCTAGATAGTATATTTTAATTTTTGACCTGGGAAATCTTTTTTTGAAAACCTCTTTATAAATTTTCCGATGGGAAATTATTAAGTTTACCATCGAATTTTCCTAGGCAGATTTTCCTAGCTGGTAAAATTAAGATTTTCCTCCCGGAAAATTCAATGTCAGTTTTAGCTAGGATAAAAAACTCCAGGCAGTAATTGTCCACTTTTCCTAAGCAGATTTCTTAGCTAGTAAATTTCTAATATTACTACCGGAAAAAGAAAACCACGAGTGTAGTCGGTCGGTGAGTAACACAATGCTAAAGGTGAGGCGACCCGGCGGCCCCATTCGTTTGAAATGAACTTGCGTTGCAAGGGCCAGTGGATTGGTGAGACGAGATTGAGCTCAGTAGATTCTCAGTGTGCAGTTCCACTGTTGCGGCAAAAGTGTCGGGATTCTCAAAGTAGCGCAAGGATATGACAGAACGAATAAGAGCTATCGAGCCGAGGCTCACAAATGAACGAGTACAATTAAAATTTCCTATCTAGGAATTTGGTTTTTTTCTTGGCTGATAATACGAAATTAAATTCTAGGAAAAACAACAATTCTATACAGTAAATATTTATTTTCCTATGAAATTTTTCCTATCTGGGAGTTCGGTTCACAACTCCTACCCTGTTTCCTAGCTGGAAAAAATCTTTCCATAGGAAAAATTAAGTTTACTACCTAATAATTTGCTTCTTTTTTCCTTGTGTAGTCTGGACCCATACTACTTTGTATTTATCTCACAAAGCTCACATGAGAAAAAATAGTATGGTAACTTTGAGCAATTTGAATTTACGACCAAAATGACAGTTACAAAATTGAACCAATCAAAACGCTTGAAATAGAGCATAATTTATGCATTTCTTCAAGATCTTGAAGACAAATCAAGCAACGAGACCCCGTCTACTTCCGAATCGAGATTTAAAGTATACATGCTCCCATCTAGGTTTTAACATCACGAGAACGTAACGCAATGTCTTGCTATCTTAGAAACGTAAAAAATCTTGTTTTAGTCTGTACCTAGATATACTAAGTTCTCCAAGACTTCGAGCTTTTTTTACGAACTAAAACTTTCTAGGCTGTCTAGCAGACGATGCAGATTTAAAAAAGCCGGAACTGTTCCAAATGTGATTTCCCTAAAAAAAATATAGACTCCCTGGAGGTTATCAATGTCGTGACCGAGATGGTCATGCTTTAAAGTGTAGTAGCGGGCTTTCTACGGGGTTTAAAATCCCGAGAAAATGAGTGGAAGTCCAAAATGTTGGTAAGGTTAAACCCAAGGGGTAACACTTTTGTTACCTGGAAATTTGATATAAGGGTACATCTTTCGACGATATTGAGTATTATCTGGAAGAGCCCAATGACTAAAATCTAGCATCTTTGGCAAACATCAACTTCTCTAAAAAGTAATAGAAAAAACTTTTCATCTTTCGACTCACCTGTTTATAATGTTTAATAAATTGCATGATTGCCTGCCTCTCTTGTGTTCTTCTCAGAAGCAAATTTCTAGGGCATTGTATGGTGCGGAGAGTCTTGTTCGACGAGTTCGATGGTATCAGCTGTTCTGCAGAACCTTTGATATGGCGTGCTAATTATATATTCATATAGAAATAGACTGCTGACGTTTAGGGAGCGTCCTAGTCTCAAAGGTAATTTGAACTTATTACAAATTGCGTAAATACCAGTGGGAAGTACAGACAACCATGGTCCTGTTATAAAACGTACGTAAGGTTGATGCTACTAAAAATTGTGATCATCTATCTAGAAACGTTCATTTTGCAAGAGAAGTAAATGTTTCACACTAAAAAACATTTGGGTTGAATAAAAATTCCTTTCTCTAACTTGCAAGAATTAGAGAAGTAGGTTTAATTTTTGAAAACAATTTTAAATCTGCTATGGTGATGAATTTGTTCTTTGATACCAAGCTCGTGTGATTTAGTAAATTTATTTTCAGGTATTAAATTTCTTATAAAAAAATTCAACAACGAACGCGGTGCTAATTAATTAGTGTCATTTTGAGCTTCTATATAAAACTGTAATTGCCTTTGAAACTTTTGCACTCGCTCTTCTATAGCAATATCCATAATCCTTATTATAGTTCAAAGGATTATTTTTCATAGTGGTCAGTCATCATAATCTACTGTGGCTCAGATTTCCCTCGAAATCCGGCCGGGTAGCGCGCTACACCCTATGACCTTTGTGTCCCATTATACAGTAGCATGTATCAATTAGGAAAGTATTTAAATGCTGAAAAATCTCCTTCATTCGATCTTTCATTTTTCTTCTCTCGAGTTTTGATAGATTTAGTTTATCTTCAAGTCTTTACTTGGCGACCCTTGGCTATCAGACCTTTAATACACCGGCCCTTGGTATTATGTTGTTTCAGTTGAAAGGGCCGACCTAAAGGTAAAAACATTTATATTTCGTCTACAAATGACGTCAATTGGTGGTTCCGAACTGCCATGAAAATAGTGATTTTTCACAGTAAGACGTTTTTAGTACAACATTACAACATTTTAGTACACCTCAAAATGGTAGATGTTATTTGCTGTATTTTTGGCCCTAGAAAGCCAAACTTTATGGCTCTGTTTTCACAGTCTTAATGGTGTCGGCTGAGAATCGGCAAATAACAGAATTTAAAGAGCCGTTGAGGGCAGAATAAACTTTAAGAAACTTTAAAAAAGATATACTTGCTGAAAAAGACTCGCAAGTGTCGAAATATTCATAAATGCAGTCGTCACTTTTTTATTTTTTATTTTATTTTATTACTGCAACACACAACCTTTTAGTTCATAGAAAGTGAATCTTAGATAAAGACAGCTTCCCAGCCCTTTCCCACACTTAAATTACATAGTGCCATATACCATAATAAAGACGGCTTCCCACACTTACTCACATAGTCATATATACCATCATAGCTATGGTGACTCACACCGCCGCTAGCGCCATAACTGAATATCGTCCATTTGTCCATTTGATGTGCTAAAAGAGGAGGAGTGGGTGAGATCTATTAAACGCTTCTTCCAGTTCTCTATAGAAAGTGTTCCTTAATTAAATTTCAATTAAAAAGAAAACCCGGTTCCAAATATCGTAACAGTCATTTTAATTAATATCAACCATATGGTTATCTAATACACCCTGGTTAAAAGACAATCGAACGGTTTATAAGGCAGTCCCGAGATGATGTTGCAAAACGTTTGCAAATTTTTTAATCAATCAAAATAAAACAACGCGCGCTTTACGGTAAAAGCACCATAAAAAGTAAAAACGATCACGTCGTCACTGCTGGTGATAAAATTCCTCTTTTCTTTTATAATTTTATATAGACCAAGCACCTTTTGATTCCACATATTTGTACGCAGTTTCGAAAATCCTCAATGAGCAAAGGCCTTCAAGAACAGCAGACAAATCCCCATCAAAAACTTAATCAATAAACAGGTGTCAAAAGGCGTAAACTTATTCAAAAGTTATCTTCTCTTATCAACTCAATGATCTGGTGATTCCCTTGGTTGCCTTGACACAATAAACATAGCATCGAAAATCCTCAATGGACAAAGGCCTTTAAGAACATATAGACAAAGCCCCAACCAAAATAACTTAACGCCATCACTAACTGGCGGGACTTTATTTCAAAATAATTGTTAATATTTTTGCTGGTACATTTTTCTCTCCAGGGTCTGTTTGAAAAATGATCGATTCCGTCACGACACTAAGACAAAACCTTTTTCAGTGGCTTTTGTGAAAAGACCCTAAATTTGACCCCATAACTCTCAACTAAGTGTGTTCAGTTTTGTTGTTTCCGATTTCTTCATGGTTTTCTCTGCTATAAATGGAAAACAACATGGCTGACTCGCGGTAAAAATCAACCTCACAGTCAAAACAGTGAGATGTCCAATCTAGTGGATTAAGGTACAGATCAGTGGTTTAGCCTCAATCCCAATACGTATGATGCGCCGAGACTAGAGAGGTCTATCCATACATTGGGATTCATCATTTCTCATTACAGTATTTGGAGGTGCAAGAAATTCTAACTATTATCAAGAATGAAAAGCCCAGCACCGAGAATTGAGGTCTATTTACATTGTGGTTAATTTTTTTTCATTATAGTATTTGGAGGTGCAAGAGGGTCCACACGAAGCAGATGATGTTGTTGACTATCTACAAAATCGATTTCAGTAAGTATACACACAAAATGCATTCCGCATGAATCAAATTTTACTAACTTTTCTTTCATTCGAAAGTGACCTGATTGCAATTCGATGCATTTGAAATTTTTGAATTCAGAAAACCTAAGCTTTAATACCATCAAAAATAGGCTTTTAAAAAAATAATTCATTTATATCTTTTTAGTGAATACGCACGTAAAAAACGTAACGTGCTACGATTATCAGTTGAGCGTGCTTTGGTTACGTTTTTAACCAAACCCAAACCCGATGAAGACGTTACGAAGTTGGATTCGTTAGAAGAAAGCTATTTACGCAAACGACAGAAAAGGTCGAACAGGTACTTCTTCGTCGTTTTGAACAATAATAGATTTTGATTGTAGGTAAAAATTCCACTCATTGCCATGTATTCTTTATGTTTTTTTTTGAGCCCACACCCAACGTTTAAATACGCCTCTACGAAATTTTTTGATTTGAGCAGTGGGACGATTAGCATGGAGACTGCTTTTTTTATGATTCTGATAAAGAATTAGTTAGCATGGTTTAAGTCGCCAGATTAGTTTCCAACCCCCAGATGGCAGTTGATAAGAGAACCAATCAGATTATTGCATTATTATCATACTGAATGTCACCAACCAATCAGAGTGCTTGAAAAGAAGTTTGGAGCTCACTGAGACCCAAATTAAAAAGAGAGACCGGTGTATCCTAGCTAGTGGAAATTGCACTGCTAGACGGTCAACTAAAAAGTATGAAAACGAAAGAAACTGGCGATAACGCGGTCTATAATAATAACTTGGACATGCTTACTATAAAGCT
This sequence comes from Tiaropsis multicirrata, assembly GCA_032270745.1. Classification (NCBI taxonomy): domain Eukaryota; kingdom Metazoa; phylum Cnidaria; class Hydrozoa; order Leptothecata; family Tiaropsidae; genus Tiaropsis; species Tiaropsis multicirrata. The sequence goes on along the minus strand of JAUJPO010102221.1, from coordinate 6,622 downwards.
GTGTTGCTCAGTTTACCGTATTACTTCGAATAAACGTTCATTAAAAAAATTGACAAATTGAACAGAAAATATTGTTATTGGTTAATGTGATCCATATATTTTGATACAATAACAACATTATTCGAGCTGAAATTTAGAAAAAAGATTAAATTGAAAAAATAAATAAAATAGTAAGATATCCTTGTGTTCTTGTGTCTCCCTCGATTCAGCCTTATTTCGAATAAACGCCCCCTTTAGGGCAGGGGCGTTCTTTTGAGGGGGCGTTTATTGAATATTTTCCTATAAAAAGGGGGCGTTTATTCGAGGGGCGTTTAAAAGAAGGGGGGCGTTTATTCGAAGTAATACGTTTATCATTTTTCCTTATACAGCCAAGAACAAGAGAAAGATATTGAAAGTGATGATTCCGTGGGGAGTATCGATGAGGAGCTTGTCCTGTTCAAGGTATACCATTATTTCATTCGTATTTTAGTAGGCCATTTTCAAACTTGTAGTACTACCATAAATTACCATAAACACAGAAAAGAAATGCCCCTAGACTCAATGCTTTGGAAAGTGTTCTGTTGGCATAATGGTAGCAATAGCTGACCTTATTTACATTAACCTTGAAAGAAGGAGTACAATTCTAAAAGTCGACAAGGTCTTATGTCCGAGAAATCTTTCGCGTTCTTTCGTTCGTAATATTTTTGGCATGGCAACTTTCAGTGTCCCTTTTTCACGATTTTGGGCAAATTTGTCCCGGACCATAAGGTGACCACCCTGTATATGAAACTGTATAAAGAACACATATTTTATATACATTTTCAGGACACAATGAACAATTCAATTCCATTCTTTGAGTTTCTTTTTGGGTCTTTTATCATTGAAACAGAGTGACCACCCTGTATTAACTGTATAAAGTTTTTTTTTTTCAGGACACAAACGCGATGAACAATTCCATGCAGAGCATGTATAAGAACATCTCCAGAACACCTAAAGCTGATAACGACTTTCAAATCACCAAAGTTGTAAACGATGGTAAAAGTTTTGACCTTTAGACACCGAATGACGTACACCGTACGTCCACGGTCATTTTTACGACCCCTAAGTATATCGGCCATAGCTCGAAACCACTAGCTTTTCATGCCCTCGTTGTTTTCGAAAGCTGAAACCAAGGGCTTTCAAGTGGTAACAAAAGAATTGCCTGAATCTTATCACTGTGCGTGACCACATGAAAAAAAGTGGAAAAAAAAGAGAATTAAAAGAAACACAGCGGTGGCTAAAGTTTTACATTTTATTGCCTCTTCTGGTCTTTGAGTAGAAGCAAATGACAATTTTCGACGAAATGCATTTAACAAGACAGTTAGAACTCAACTTCTAGTTGAGTGTAGAAAAGTCCTAATAAAAATGAAACTGCAATTTGGTTTAAGGGAACCGTGTTTTTTGGTGGTCAAAATAAAAAACAACAACTTGTGTTTCTTATTGACAGTAGAACAAGCAGTAGGCCAATTTCTGAAGATTTTGATTGATTCTAACCATGCTAGTTTTAATTGCAATCTATATTACTTCGTTTGAATAGAAAGACTAGGAAGATCGAAATAGGCCTCAATAATGCTATATAATAATATTAGCCATAGTTATAAGATATTTACACCGCTCTTGAAACTTTTAAAAGAAATTCAAGACCCCGTGTAGCCTAGTCTAGCATCTAGAATACCGGTTGCGTGGGCTCTGCATTTTCCGAGTAGCTGTTAGTCTAGCATCTAGACGGCTAGCATTATAAATTAAGAAAGACTTAGGTACATAAAAATTTATTGACTACAAGGGCCTACAAGACTACTCCCGCTGAAAAATTTTGCCGTATCGAATACGATTACGTCATATAAACGACACCAGCCTATGCTTCTCTTTTGTTTTTACTGAATTTTTCTTTCTTGATAAATTAGTGACTGAAAGTCAATCTTCAGTACCATCGTCGTTATCAACCGAACAACAAATGACCACCAATAAAAACCAACAACAACAACAACAACAACAAGACCAGAACGCTAGTCCAGTCATCAGCAGCACGCCTTACGAACATATCAACAACAAATCTCACACTAAACGAAATTTGAACGTCATTTCTGAGGATGAGAAAAGTGTGACGTCACGACCAAACACACCTGTCGCAAAGTCGGCTTCCCGAAGGAAACCTGAGGGGACGAAAGACAGAAGTAAAAGTAAGATTTTTTTTGCTTACATCTAGACTCTAGGCCGGCGGACCTTGTATCGTATGTATTCTGAACCACCCAAAGGACTGAATATTGTGACTTAGCTGTGTTTCGTCTTTGATTCATGAACTTAATAATTAGTTTTCTAAAAGCCATATAAATATTCTTATACTCAACTCTGCATTCGGAAGAAAAGAGGTTCATTATTCAACCAAGTGTGATTTTTAAAAATAAATCTCCAAACATGCACTGTCCTTTATATACTGCTTTGATTTAACACGCATTTTTCCTGGCTTTCAGAATTCGATCAAAGTGTTTCAACGACTACTTTCAAAGATATTGGTGGCTACGAGAGTGCTATTACAGTAAGAAAAAATATTTACGTGTAAATCTGTGCACGAAACCCGATTCTTTGTACATTTAGTCACACTAAATAATAAAACTTGTGTTAGTTAGTTCGTAATATATAGTGCAAAAATAGAACCTTGACTAATCATTATAATGTATCTGCCAAATTGAGCCCATGTCGTTCTTTAGTACAAAAGTCTCTAAAAATCGCTTGAATAAAAGAAACTAATTTTTGTCTCGATGCTTCGTTCTCCAAACTCGTTTAAGAACCGTAATTAAATTCAAATACAATTTAAGTATAATTTTAAAAATCTCCGAGATAAAAAGTAGTTAAAACAAAACTTTTGAAAAGTTGAATTTTTTGTGATTTTTCCGTGGTTCGTTAAAATCAGTTCTCGCTAAAATTTAAAAGAAATCAATTTGAAGATTTGCCAAAAATAATACCTGCCAAAAAAAGCGTCCAAAACCCACCTTTTAAACGTTTCCATGGCACTTAAAATTCCACCAATTCCACACCACCATCGATCGAAAATCAACAGACCGTTCACAAACTATATCTCATTGATTTAAATCACTCTTTATTAGGTGTTTTTATACTGAGACGAAAAAGTCGTCTCAGACGAGTAGTTTGTAAAATGAGCTCTCTGCGGAAGAGATGCTTTCTATTGAAACTTGAATGGAAAGTGCACTCCTACATGATGTTCGTTTTACAATTTTTACGTCTCAGATGAACAAATCGTCTCAATATAAATTGAACTATTCTCCACACCAAAGAATAGGAATAATATTCTCTCACGCTCACATTCAACCTCACACTAATCACCCTCACGAAAATCCTTATTGCACGGCGGATTGCAACCCACTATGCATGAAAAAGTCACCCAAAAGCTACTTCACCAACTCCTGCATAGGTACAGAGCATCAAACACGGCCTCAAATGAAAGATTTACAAGAAATGAACAATTCGAAACTCGCGATTATAATGTGTTAACCTGAAAGATTTCCAACTCGCAACTCGCAAAAACCAACTCGCAACTCGCATGTTTAATAGCAACTCACAACTCGCGCATTATCAATTCACAGAAATAGTCTCTCTGAAAGTCCCAAAACTGGTAACAATATCCTTAAAATTCTCAAAAAATTACAAACAAAATTGATTTTGCCGCGTAGTCGTTTCCGTTTCCCCGGTCGGTTTTTTGCGCTTTCCAAGTGGCTTTCAATAGAGTAGTGACATATTCAAAATGGCTAATTTAGGATGTACTTTAGAATATAGTTTCTTTTGTAAAATCGACTTTCAAGCTTCGGCTTTGACTACATGGACATACCAGATCCTGAGCCCCGACTACGTGAACATACCGCCTCAATGGCCGCAAAGAGGTTCTCAAGGTCCTTGACGGTGGCTAAATCTTCTTTATCTTTATGGTGTTATGAGTTACGTTCTTTGGTTCTCCACATTTTATTTCCGATGATTCTCCGATTTCCGGAATTTCCCGATATCCAACATCAAAATGGCGGAATATGTTGCGAAAAGTTTTCACGCACGCTTTTTTATTTATATTCAGGGCGCAGAGCGCCAAAAAAATCAAATAACACTCGGAACTTTTTTAAACTTTCAGAGATCATTTATTTCTGAATTTACTTGTGGGGCCTTGCACGAGCAAAAAGATACCCTGCATCGTATTCCCAGGGTGGTCAGATATGACCCCCCTAAGATTTCAGGATTGGTAAGGGATATTAACTTGAAATTTTAAACATTAATACTTTTTGATGAAATAAAATGATTGACACATGATTCCATTCGGCAATCTGTCTTGTGTGTATTTTACAGACCAGATAAGTTCCAAAAGGTGTTGCTTAATTTTAACTCTGGGAAATCCACATAGGCCCACATACACATACAGGTTTCTAAATATCTTATGTTATCATGAGAGTATCGCATAAGGACATTCCAAAGACACGGAACAACAAGACAAAATTTATATAACGTTCTTAAAGTTGACAAAAGTGACATCCAAAACACAAGCCTTATATATTTGTGCGAGTTCAATGTATTATATTTTAACATAAAAGGGCAACGTCATGCATTTTAGGGATGTGGATATTGCTTTGCGCTAATTTGATTACGCTCGTCTCATGTTTAGCTTGATACCGATAAGCCAAATTTTCTATAGGAATAAAGACCAGTTGGCGAAACAATTGTTTGTGTCGCGGTATGCGAATTTAGCTATATGTGAATGTGACGTATCTTTAACAAATGCATGAACATCTTCATCTTAACAATTTATTTATATTAATAAACCAAAGCCTGTGATCACGGCTGGTTTGCATTGTGTCATTATAAACATTCGAAAAGAAGGTACAAATTCATCCGAAAAACTTGTTCGTGAAAGTGGTCTCCCTAAGTGACCCAATGGAGATAAATAAAGAACCATAAAGTCAATGGAGATATGGAAATTTGTATATTTTCCATATGCAATTACGTTTCTTCTTTTTTTTGAAAGCTTGATGCGGATGACACATTTTAGGCATTGAAAATTTAGTGAGGATATCTTTGTTTTTCAATGGCATGGGTCGTTTTCTTGGGGACGAATTTCTATCCAAATTTTCCACTGATTTTTGGGTTTTTGGACCTATTTTTCCACCCAGGTATATGAGGTGGGATGAATGAAACGTAAACGTATATGTTTAAGAAAAACACTTAACATTGACTCATAAATACCGTAACTTGCCTCTCTCTCCTCCTCTGTAAGGGAATTGGGTACCATCACTTATATGATGATAAAGCGTATATATCAAGATATCGGTTGATCCCGGTATAATAAGTACAACTATGGTATAGCAGTGATATTGAGACTCCTTGAGGTACATTGCAATATTGCAATATGACGCAAATGTTCTGGTGCTCTTCGTTTATCGTTGCTTATACACCACCACAGGCTCTGTGTGTTGCCAAGAAGCAAAGCGCAGAGTCGGCAGAAGTAGGTAAACAACACCCTGATCAAGTTTTGATGAAGTTCCCCAGCGGTAACCCAAATCACGCAAACACACTAAATTTCAGACATGACAAAGAATGACCAAATCGAAGCTCATTATGCAATTGCCATGATGCAGTTCAACAATTAGTATAATCACAGATCTACTACTATCACAGATCACGCTCATTTGCCAAATCTTCCAAATCTTCAAACTTCCAATCACGCCAGAAAATAAAAATACCCCAATCACCCAAATCGCTAGGGAGAACTCTTTGATTTATTAACCACCGCTCTATTTTGTCATCAAATATTAGATGTCAAGTATAAATCTAAAAAAGATCCTTGTATCATCCTTCAGTATGAGATTATGTTACACACTGTTTTTTATCTTGTGATAAATTTATAGTTTGCACTGTTATTTTGGTTCCCTTTTCTCTGCTTCTTTTCATATTCATACAATTGTAACTTTGGAAAATAAGTGAGTTGAATTGAATATTCTAACTCGAACTGCGACTACGGTGCATTTTTAAACTAGGCAAGTAACCTTGGAAACTTAGGCTACTGTAGGCTAGATAAAGTCTTGAATGTAAATAAACGCCGGGGGGGTACTACCCTTGCCGGGTGACAGGGGTTCGAAAAATGGACCCTACGTGGGACTCAAAATTCACCAAAAAGGGACCCTGAATGGGACTGAAGTGCCAAAATTTTCTACTTTTTCCCAAAATTTTCTCAAAACTTTCTACTTTTTCCGTCACCTTTGTATTTTCGTATTTTTTAGACCCTGAATGGGACTCTAGATAGCTAGAATAGGGACCCTGAATGGACTCTAGGTGAAAAAAGGTACCCTGACCAGCGACACATCCCGTAGCCTTTTTCCCCTAAGTATCCCCCCTCGGGAATAAACACGCATGGAAGTTTGTTGTCTTCTCTCCTCGTCTCTATATTTATCCCCTCATATCATCATACGGTATGTGCAGCTGTAATATGTAAGAATGTTAAAATTTTATATACACACAACTCTACAACTACACAATAAGGCGGCCATCGAAAATATGTTCTGTTCGCGTCGCCCGCCCGCATTACTTTCAAACCTAAAAACCCAGAAAAACC
>JAUJPO010102110.1:0-22900 GCA_032270745.1 Tiaropsis multicirrata | reverse complement strand
AAAATTTGGGAACTTTTGATATATAACATGTCTGGTGGGCTCATTGAGCCCATTTTGACCCCCAGCTCATGGACTAATACCTTTTACTTTGTTGATGCCTTTGTTCAACTGGCTTATCAAACTTTTTACTTATCTTGTAGCAACGACAAAACCGAAAATTGGACTTTTTGGAGAGATTTAGAAGTTTAACTGTTTTTGAGATTTTCACTGATTTTGTTGTCATGATAAGAAGAAAGTGAACTATCATTTATTAGAGGCGTAAACTTGGTTCTGCTACACACCTACACTAGATTTTTGTCCTTTTGCGAATATAATTGGATCTAATTCATTCTGGTTAGGAAGATAATGGGCATTTAAGGTTCAACCTAGCTTATTTTACCAAAAGTTTTTACTAAAAGGTTGTTCACAGATCCATTTTTCACACTTCTGGATTGTCCTCTTCAGCACAGCTAGAGTATATTTAATCTCCTTGATTCTACTTTGTAAATACATCTAGCGTTTCAAAATATTTTGGCTGACCTTCCAGCCTCGTCTGGTTTATTCTCTCCTTTATTTACTGCAAAATTCAACTTTAGGAGAAATTGCTTTGTTTTTCAATACCGTCACACACCGTTAAGCTTCAACTTAAGTACTGTAATACCGTCTGAAATAGAGGCAAAACGCCGACACGGGCATTTTTTGTTTTTACCATTTTATTGCGCCGGGGGGAATTATTTTATTTGGAAGGGAAGCTTGGGAAGAGGCCCGTAAACTAGTAAAGGGGTATAGTGACCGAGGAGGCGCCACGATGGATGGTCAAGAAAATTTTGAAAATCAGCCTTCCTAAATTGGCTAAAACAAGCTTCTTTCAATGCAATTGACCAAAAAATTGTTTCTTTTGTGACACTAGTTTTTTTGGATTATCTAGTTGATATATTATAGTACACTTTTTAACATTTTAAGTCATGTGACCGGCTTTGACCGGTTTCTTGCCAGGTGCAAGTGTGCTTTTTGAGCGGGGGTAGCCTGGGTTCTGTAAAATTTCACCGGGGTGGACAGCTTTTATTTCAATTTCTTACTAGGGTTAAGATTTCTCAGGTTTATTTGCTTTATTTGTTTATTTCTTCACTGAGGCTTAAATTTAGGCACCGGGTTATATACCGGGGTGGATCTGACTAGGTCACTGATTCAGGGGTGTAATATTGGTTGGAAAATAAGTCCAAAATTAATAAGTTGGGGAGGGGGGGGGATCAATTACAGACCAAAGAGGGTACCATTAATTGAATCGTAAAACTCAATAAACAAGTGTAAATGTTTGCTGTTACTGTAGATGGGAAGACTTATTTAATTGCGCAACTTTGTTTGTAATGCTTGAACAATAGTAATAGTTTTTTGCGGAACTTTGTAATAATGCTTGCGCAAATTTGCAATACCTTCTGCGTAAATCTGTGATTTAGGAAACCTAAAAGCAAAAGCTCAAAAAACATTAACTAGCAAAGAAAATTGACGAGAATTTCAGAAATTTGGACCCAATATGTGGAACGCCATGCATGGATTGACAAAATAACAAAAGTACAACGAAAACATAAACAGAATCTTTGAAACATATTATGCATGTCAGCTTTTAAGGGCATTTCATTATGCTCAATGTGATGTTAGCAGTGTGAAACGATATAATTTAATATCACCACAAGCCAGTGAAACACTGACAAAGTTTGCCAGGTCGCTTCCACTAAGAGTTTAGTGATTGCCCAATATGGTGTGAATAATAGAATGAGATATAAAAAATCACTCCTCAAACCTTCAGGAGACGATGAATTAGCAATTTGGGTCATATAGTTAACGTCGGCACCAATAGAATGTTTTCCTGTTCCATTAGCCCTAATATCGACTAGTAAACTAAATTTGTAACTACTTTATACAATTATATAAATCAGAGCACAAATTATATACCTTTACCTGTTGGATTATTTTTAGAGCTAGAGGGATTGCCTGTGAGAACTTACCAAAAAATACTAGTTTTCTTCCTAAATACTACTTAGTTTTTAGGCTTCTTTATCTCGCAAACCAATTCTATGGAGCTTACTTCTTGAGAATGAATCAACATTGAGTGCCGATATCTTAAAAAACCTGACCTGTACTTTGCGAGCCAGTGTAATTTTGACGCAAAATTAAGTTCATTAGTCTAAACTGTAGACTAAGGAAAAGTTTATACAATAAATACGTAGTTATTTGAGAAAAAAACAAAGATTTCTTTTCCCTTTTTGGTGACCTACTTATACATTTTAGGAAACAATATTAAGGGCTCAATATATACCTTATTTTCCTAATCTCAAGACCTACTAATACTCAATTTCTGCTTTATGGAGCCCATAAAAATGTATAGTATGTTATACATTTTCTGTTAGACAAATCTTTTTCGCATCTTTTAAAAATCAAAGAATCGTAAAGAAAAATTCCCTTAAAAACTAAATTAATATTTTTTGGTTCAGGTGATGCATCTAATTGCTATATGTATAAATAGATTTTTGGAATTTTTTTGTTATAGGTCCTCGTTTTAGTGATTTTTGGTACTTTAACGTCGAAACTTTTCATGCAAAAACAGTCCCATAACTTTTCAAATGGTACAATTTCTGGAAAATTTAAAAAGGATTGAGAGCATTCAATAACTGATTGGTTACCAAAGAAACATTTTTAATTGATTTTATTTACTCTCCTCGTTAAGAGTAAGGGATACAATTTATTCCAATGCAAGACTAAATTTATAATTCGCAATCATATTCGAACGGTTGTGATTTGTTTATCGTTAAAATATATAATGTCAAACCAATCAAGTGTTATCAATGCAACGGGCAGATTTATTTTATTGACTTTTCTTCTGATTGTCATTTTCAGCCAGCTTGCACACGTGTCATTCTTTTAAAGTACATCTTTCAAATCTCATTTGTCGCCACGAGCGAAAAAAAAGCAGCGCGTGCGATGATCATCAAAATAAAATCAATTGAAAAATATTATTTTCACTTTTTTTTTCTTCACACTATTCAATCAGTCAAATGAATGCTCTTATTTCTTTAATTTTTAAGGAGATACATAGCGAGTCGTTTGAAGTACCGCTATGAACGTCAATCCCCTGTCATCTTACACTGTATAATCTTAAACAAATAACAATTTTCAAGTACTTGTTTTTTGACAACAATTTGTTATGATGATGTTCTTTAGCTCGACGTTTCTATACATTTGGTATGTTGATCCTCATAGAGATGAATAGACTTTCAGCCTCCCGTCCATTCAATCGTTAACTAATGAACACCCTTGAAAATGTGGAATCTTGAGCTCATCCGAACATTCTCCATTCTTTTCATATCTCATCATCAATCAGCTGGGTAGTACCTTGTTACAATTTACCATAAGTATTTATACTCGTGTACTGTTTATAGTTCAGAATGGTATCCTACATTTTATAGGAATATGACAGCCATAAAATCTTTTCATAATCAGTTCTGTGAAACTCCGCTCGAAAAAGAGGAGTATTATAGTAACTTATCTTAACCCTTCAAGTGTCAATGTCGGATATATCCAACCCTTCTATTTTCCACTTGAAATCTTCATTTAAGTTAATGGAAATGAAATTCGCTTTCAGTTGAAACACAAAAGATTTTCCATTTTCTTTTGGGAGATTTTGACCTTAAAAGTAAAAAAAATGCTTAAACTTGCCAAAAGTTCACTTTATTTTGTCCTAATGAGTCTTTCTGACTACCAAGCATTGTTGGCGATACAGAAGGTAAACTATCCAATCTCAAGTGACCTTCTTAAATTCTGAAAACTTTTTTGGTTTCAAGACATTCTCGGTTTGATTTTGCTATGCATTGAAGGATGAATGAATGAAGATTTGTGAAATATGTTTTGTTTCATTCCAAATTATTTAGGGAGGACCAGTGAAATTAGAGTCTGTTGTCATAGAGGTTGTGTAATATATTATTTACTAATTTGATGTCGTAAAACTTTATGGTCGTTTAATGGTGATTAATGTAAAATTTCAGGTGTCATGCATGGCACGCTTATTGTAAATCTTTAATGAATGCTTGTTTATACAAATGTTTGCAAGCAAGTAGGCGCAGGCAGCTCGCAGCTTCATTTAATTTGTTCAACCATATAATTAAACATTCAAATTCCTGATCAGCAGAATTGATAAGAGCTTCTTTAACTTTAACTTGTGATTCTTTTACTAATCTTCTTTAAGTACATGCAATGTCGAACGAAAACGTACCCTACTTACTGAAACAAAAGGATTGTAATAGAGGAATTTGAAAAACCCCTCCTGCGGTCACCTTCACCATTACAAGGCATCCGGTCGGCACAGAGAAATCAAAAAAACATTGCTAGCTAAACTGGGTCGTTTATCTTAATGACTAATTAAACAGTGACAATCATCTTAATTAATGTAGCATTTTCGTATGTTATTACACCAAGAGTATGGAAAGTAATTAATCAGTTGATACCGGAAATGGGTAATAGGCCTTTGTTTCCAGGTAATCACTCTGCTAAGTCGAAAATTACAAGATTTATCAAAAATAGTTTTGACTTTTTAATCCATACGTCCATTTTTAATCCAAACTTTCGCTTCTTCGATCTATTATCTATCATGTGTCAATTTTTGTACACAATTTTTAACACTCGTAATCCCTTCTAATGAATGATCTTTAGGTGGTATAGGAAGATTACATATTGTGAAATATTTTGTTGACGATCTCCCAATGATTTATTTCCCTTCCGTACTCGTTTGTAATTAAAAAGTTTTTTTAATTATTTGAAAATGTTTGCCCGTTACCTCTGTTGCATCGGATTCATGTATCTTGAGTAAAAGCTTTTACTCGGTTCGTATTTGGGTATGACGACTACTTTACGACAAATCGATCAAAATATTTTTTACTGACCTTGCAATCCATGCACTTATAAGTTATAAAGTTGATATTTTCATACTCTCTTCAACTATTGAAAGGCCATCCCGTATAATTAGGTGGCTATCCGGTTCGAAAAAGAAGGTGGGCTAGTTGAGTTCCCTTTCCTGACCTAAGACTTGCTCTTTTTGAAATCTGTTTTTTAAGGTCATATTTGCTGAAAGCCTCAAAAGAGAAGTTTTCTGAAAGTTTTTCTTCCAAAAGGATATGCATAAGGGCGGGTTGACTGACAAAATGATTCCGTCAAAGAGTATAAATATTGAATTTTTGTCAGCTTTTGTGACAAACTCTTTTCATTGAAACCTGACCTACTCCTGTGGTGAACATATGTTGCATAGTCTCAAGTTGCAATAATACACATATAGTGTCACATACATGTTACATGTATGAAATTTGTTTTTTGTACAAAAAGAAAATGCGGAATATTCTTCGTCGGTGGAAAAACAGGGGCACCTTGAGGGGATTATAAATCCTCCTCTAAAGTATTTTGTCTTTCGGGGATTTCGTCCTTCGCAAAATCTATTTCTTTTTCTGCTGGGTTCTACTGAAGAGAAATTTCACATCCTGACTCTAAACGATATTGTTTTGAATGGAAACCCTACATTTCTTCAGTCTTAAGTCAGATCTTAAGCCAATTAATATGTAATCAAATCATTTTTTTTTTTGCAAAAAGCAAAGACACACAGTGTACAACGTTTTGTTTGGAACTCTTATCCTTTTAACAGAATTTGCAGAACTTTTTTTGTAAACACTATATTCTATTAATTCACAATGAGTCATGTCAATATTTTCAATACAATTTTTTAACGGAGTGAAATTCACTCCGGAAACATTGTGGTTGCCAATAATTACTTTTAGTCTAATCGTTTTCAAAAGTGAGCTATGACCTGTATTAATTTTCCTTAATTTGATTTTGATTTTTACACAAAACCACAAATACTTTAACAAACTTTCCAAACCACAAACCAAAATTTTAAAAGAATAAATTTTGTCGAATATTTTTAATTAGAGAATTTTAACAAATTAAATTTTTTAACTGTTTTAAAAATCTATTTCGGAGTAAAAAGGAAAATTTTCGTGAAAATTTCATTTGAAAAATCCAAGCTACTGAAAAAAATTATTTTCTTTTAGACAAAGTTGAAATTATGCTCATGGAAAATTTTTGAAAGTAAAACCATATGCATATAACCTTCTCCTATTTCTTGATGCCTCATTAAGACTTGTATTCTTTCAAATTTTGTTTAAGACCCTCCTAGTAGAAACTGTGTTGATCAACTAATTGTCTTTTTTTACATTTCCTTCTGGTCCCTTGCATTACATAGACGTGTCGGCATCAAGCGCTAAAGTAAAGCGAAAGTAGACGTAGACAAGCGAATATATTGGCAGTCTTTTCCTGCTTGCAAGTATTCCAATCGTTGCGACGGCGCTCTCCGTATGAAGGAAGTCGTGGAGAGCTATTGGAAAATATATTGTCATCAACTGATCGCTTTTTAATGTCCACTGTCACTTATGAACCTCTTTAAATTCAATCAACTGTCCTCAATGCAGGAAACTGTGTAGCGACTTGACGAGGGAAATTCGAAATCATCCCATTATCCTGTCTAATTTTCATTCGCAATTATTTTAAGAGGGGTTAATCAAACGTCCCGATTTTCTGTAATTTCCGATGAAGAATGTTTACTTTTTCAAGGAAAAATATTGGCACTTTATTTCTACTTTATTTTGAAATAATGGGCTACTAATTGTATTGTTCGGCCCATGTCATGTGTTTTCGATCTTTTCCTGCGGACAAACTTTCTTTACACTGCTTACGTGATTCCCTATATTGTTGTGGCATTCTAGAAATAAATATTTTCAAAATAGTCCTCATGAGGAGGAGAGGGTAATACAATTTTGTCTGGAATTTTTAGTTTCATAAATAATTTACTAAAATTCTCATCAGTCCAATATTTGGAACAGGATTCAGACTGGCCCTTGAAAATCAACTATTCCTGATACCTATTACGTAATCTTTTTATCCTAAACTATGGTTTTTTTTTTAGATAAACGTATAAATGGGTATCGTGGTTTGAAGCAGGTGCGGTAGCAACCATAGCTTTAAAATGAAGCATGTTACTTCTGCGTATTATCGTATTATTAATTACAAAGGCGGCATAGTTGTTGGAATTTAACTAGAAGTTTATACAAATGCACACATGTAAATTGAATGCTCGTAAACGTCCCTTTCATAAAAACCCTATGATCCTATTTCGAATAGTTATGTAAATCGAACCAAATTTGGATTTCGTGAGGATTCGAATAATAAGAGTTCAACAACAATTGATCTTTTTACTGCAAAACAGTTTTCCCTTAAAACCTACATCTATATTATTGTAAGACTCCCGTATTTTGAATATGCGGTCATTGTTCATTTTTTATTGACCTGCGCATGTTTTATATAGTGTATATCGCTGGTTCGCTCTGTTGATTTTGCTTCTGACCTAGTCAGTTATTTCATTTTAAAGTTTATTTTCCACTTTTCGTACAAAAGGGCTCCGTGCGCAGAGAGGGCCGTGATTATTTCAATTTGGTTTAAAATTGAATTGCTAAATTTGATTTGAGCCTCGTTGTAAATTCTTAATTTGACTTTTTTGTTTCTTTTAATGGTTAAAAGAAGAAAAGAAAAATGGGTGCTTCTGACACGTGCCCATCACTGTCGTTTTGTCAAACTTTTCATAAGCTTCTTACTAAATGCGATTTGTGAAGTTCATGTTAATTAAAAGTAGGGTGTTATCGTTGACTTAAATAGCCTTAACGTTTGCAAGAGTCTAGTGCTTTGTCTTTTGTGCATAGAGAAAGTATCCATATCATTGAAGATTGTCTTGCAGATTCTATTAAAGTTTTACGTTGATCTTCTTTGTTGATTTCTTTTTCAGTCAAACATCTTTTGATAATCTTTTGATTTTCAAGGAAAATTGACATAATTTTGAGTTTGGTGTCAAGAGCTTGGTGTCAACTTATTTCGTCAAATCAACTTATACTTTTTACCTGAACGGAACCAATTTTAGCGTGAACTAATTTTGACGAATTTGGTCAAAATTTTCCAAAATAAGTGCTCGTCAAATTTTAAATATATTTTGCCCACTCACCAAAAATTATTTAAAAAATTAGCCACTCGCCAAAAAAAAAGTAGGCATTAATTTGTGATAGAAACTATTAGGAATAATAAAACATTTAAAAGTGCTCTGAAGAAGCTTTAAAAAAAATGAAATTTTAACCCCTGACTATTATCAGTCGCACTAGAGTTATTTCAATGCAATTTATAAAATTTATATGGAACGGAAAAAAAGTTTGATAAAGTTGAATTTATATTTGGAACTTATAAATACATCTGAAGTCTTTCTCGAGCTGATTCGACTGGCTTATTTCTCCTTCTCGTTCAATTTTAAAAATGTTTTTTATATCACCCTTTTAGCGTTTTTCAGACTGAGGCTGATAAGCGTATTTCTTGGCCATTTTTACATTTAACCCAGACTTTTAGAAATGGAATTCTCAAATTTGAAGTACGACGCTCCGCTCTTCAAATAAATACCGTGTACCTTATCGGACAAAACAATGTCGGACAATTTTCGTCACCCACAAATATTTTCGTCACTTTTGTATAAAAAAACGCAAATTTTAGCCTAAACAACTTTTTTTTTGGAATTTTTTTTGGTCGGACTAAATTATTCGCCGGACAAAATTTTCGTCACCTCCAAAAAAATTCGTTACTTTTGTCCGACATCATCTATAAACGTGAAATTTCAATAAACGTCGCCGGTATTCGGATCTTTCTATACCGTATAATTGTAAGAACTTTTTAGTCACCGATCGTCAATTTTCTTTTACAAACATCGTACTATCCGAGCTCCTCTAATTCGAGTCTTTCTTTAAAAATAGGAAAGATTTCGTCAGGGAAAAGTAAACGCCCGACGCGAACGTATTTTAAAAATATCATGAAATTTGACTTTCACAGCAAATATTTTTAGATTGAGACGATAAGAAGGAGAAATGAGGCAACGTGTTTTTCTTTATTGTCTTGGGAACATGACCAGAATTTTCCGGGGGTCTCAAGCTAAGGGGGTTTGAAGCTCTTGGAGGCTGACTGTGTCTGTTCTTTTGCGTAGATCTTTGTGACAGAGTCATTTTCTCTCTGTTTTTCAAAAATTGCCGGTGTTGGGCTCATCGGATGTGGAATTTTATGAGCTCTCTGGGGATATGTACTTTAGATATGTGGATGTTGCGTATTCACGGGTTATCGATGAGGGGATCGGAGGCTTCAGATATCGATTCCGAAGGTGATGATATACCTTAAGTAGATTTTTATATCCGATAATATATAATTTATTTTAGACATTGCATTTATGACATACGCAATTTCCGGGTGAAGAGCCAAAGCCCTTTTAGGCCTTTTAGGCCCTCTTATTCCATAACAAGATTAGTGGAGCTGAAATTTAGGAAAAAAGGATTTTGTATTGAAAGTTCCATGTAAAAAAAAACATTTAGGCATCCTTATTCTCTAAATACCAATCTCCCTCGAATCAGAATTGTTTTGCACCCCCCTTTAGGGAAGAGACGTTCTTTCGATTGGAGCGTTTATTCTAAATAATTTGGTAATCAATATACCGACTACGACTATGGTCAAAGAACCCGAAAAATGCATGGAAAATGTCAATTAAATATTTGGTTAAAATTGCCTACCTCGATAGTACCGTTTGACTATATCAACTACACTTTAACAGCACTCTGTTTGACAGTGATCAGGATCGGGCTTTTTCTTAACACCAGCCCCCCCCCCCCCTGGATATTAGTGCTGACAATTTCAAACCCCCCTTGATATCCTTGGTCTTCAAATTCTTACCCTCTGGATATCCTAGGATGTTGAACATTTCGAACCCTCCCCCTGGATATCCTATATCATCAACATCTTGCTGGAAAAGCACGTTGATCCTTTACAATTGTTTCTCATCATATCTTCAGTGGGATGGCTCTTTCTAATTCTATGTTTTACCACTGGGGTGAGAGAGAATATATCCGATTTTCTACTGGGGCGAAAAAAACGAGCCTTTTTTGAGATATTTTTCCACTGGGTGGTGACCTGTGGGGCGGATCTCAGTAGGTCACATGACATGACAAATTTGACTTTTCATCTGAGAACGAAATCTTGAAATTCAAACTACAATGACTTTCTATTTACGATTTATTTGTGGGGTTTCCTTGAACAGAGGGAGGAATCTTTCTTGAATCAATTAGGTGCTTTTTTTGGCTTGATTTTTGTTATATAGTCTTTCTATGCTTCCTACCTGCCAATATAGATATAACTCCAGTATTTGCGTTCAGATACATGCAACACACCAAAAGCTAGCGAAATTATACCTACACATACACTAGGTCACTTCTTTTTAAAATAATTGACCGATTTACGATAAGTTTTCTGATTGCGGCATTGCATTACGGGTCATCCAGTTGAATTGTTTTTGCATACACTGGCGGCGGTATCATGCACTCTTAACGTTAAGTAGTTGGCGGAGAATGCAGGCTAAATGAGAGCGGTAGAAAGAGGGTAAACACGCATCGAGACGGCCAATTAACGAATAAAGGGTTGAGTGAAAGTTCTGAACAGTTTTCAGGAGACAACTTGAAATCAGCCCAAATGAGAAGTGATAAAGATTTTGCTCGTAAGTATAATAGTCTACCTTGAATAAGAAAGCTTTTTTGTTTCTCTCTCTTATAAGATTTATTTTGACCGTAATCTTAACGAGCTGAAATGAAGAAAAAAAACTGTAGCTTAAGAAGCTTCTTGTTACCGATCGCTTTAACGTTAGATTACTTCGATAGCCTCGTTTTTGGTTTTTAAAGTTAGAGTTGGGGCTGTTTAAAAAACTTTCTCCAAATAATGACTTTGTCGTCATGGTTTCCATAGAAAACTAATTAGTTTGAAACGACATTTTTCAAATTTGTCATCGTAAGTGTTAATAAAACATAATAGCACTTTCATTTAATGATCCCAGGGAGAATGGGCGCCTCGTTTACATTCCATTAATTCAATTCATCAACCAATCAGATTCGTTCGCTTCATGATTACACAGGAAATTTAATGAGAATAGAACAATAGCCGCACGCGCCGTATATAAATGCTCGTGCTAGCCTCGAGATCAATCAAAATAGTGAGTGACTCGCTTTCAAGAAGAGGTTCATCTCGTTTTCAAGAATAAAACGCAATCCTATCTCGTTTTCAAGTAAGTATTTTTTTGTATCAATCTCATGTCGGTGAAAATTCTCATTTTGATGTCGAGGTTTGCTTTCGCCTACCTCATACTCATGTCGAGGTTGTCCTTTTCTTATCGATACCGAGGTTATTTTTTTACCTCACTTCCAAGTTAAATTCTAAGAATTAATTTAAAGCGAAAGAAGAGAAGGCATTTCTTTCCAAATCAAAAAACATTTTCTTGGTGCTGGTGGAAGGAGAAACATATTGAACAAACATGTTTTACTTTTACAAATTCAGGCTTTACTTTCTTCACCATGAATACGCAAACTTTGATCAATGCTTTGGAAAGTCTTCCCACAGAAAATTACGAGTTTTCCGCAGTGAGGTTCGATGGTGGACCTGATGAAACCGACAGTGTTGATTCTATGGGCAGTTGTTGTGATTCACCTAACCAAAGCTCGGAAGGATCGCTTTCACCTACACCCAACGAATCATCTTCATGCGACGATGAATATTTCGTTTTCCCTAAACATCAAGATAATGCGGATTCTGAACTGAAACTTCAACGCAAAATGGAATGTAAAGTGAAACGCAACGAACGTGAAAGACGTCGCGTCCGAAGGTTGGCTGATGGATTCAAAAAACTCCGTGAAGTCGTCCCAGGGAATTACAAGAAACTCAGCAAGTTGGACACCCTTAGAAGAGCTCTTGATTATATGGCAAGTTTGGCCGAAATTGTGGACACACAAAGCACCGGACGATACGATCACTCCTTAAATGGAATGGCCTTCAAACAAGAACGAAATCAGGTAAATATCTTCTTCTTTGAATTTTTTGGAAAGGTTTTTGCTTGAGGGTGATGTTATCTTTCGTTTCGCGATGTTTTTGGCGCTTTTTTTTATTTATCCGCGAAAATTGGCGCGTTTTTCTTGCAAACATCTGATGACAGAATTTGTTAAAGATTCATACACTTTCACACTTGTAGTGATTGCCCCATGGGAAAATATAAGGACACTAATTTCTAAAGAAGATAATTAAGAAAATCGTCGGAGTAGCTAATTACTCTACACAAACTTTGTTGTGGTTTTCTAGCAAACGAAGAAAAAATTAATCATCATCTCTGTAATGTTCTAATTAAAGATGTTCCAGCGCAAAAAAAAGCTTTCTTTTATTTGCAAAGCAAAGTTTCGTTTTCTGATCGACTGAACTTTTTCATTCTAAATTCTTTAAAATAACTGCTTTTAAACGAGATTTAAGGTCACATTATAAGTTATCAAAATTATGCGCAGGGCGCGTGCCCGGGAAATGAGATTTGCAGATATTAATTCCAATGAAGAGATTTTTATGATCTTTTAAGACATTTTTAAAGAAATAATTCGTGATGTGATTTGTGAAAATTAATCCAAAAATAAACTATTTTATTTCATATTTTTCTCCATTGTTCTGGAGTAGACAATCTGATTTTAATATCTCAAAGGCGCTTTTCTTTTTCATGAATTTTGTAGAATTAAAAAAAAAGTCTTCAATAACTGATGACATTTTGATGAAAGAATGAAAACAGTGGTCACCTGTTGCCTGCCTTTGTGTTTTTCACTTTCTAATGGACTTTCAATACTTCAAAAATATGATATGACTCAATTTTCAGTTCTCTCATGAAAACATTAATAAACTTATACAATGCATGATTACTAATATCCTTTTTCCTTTTCTTCCTTTTAGCTTTCACACGACTACACATCATGCAGTCCACCCAGTTACCACCCAAACACCATTTCTTACCAACCAAGCCCTCCTGAATGGTCTTCTCCCGCCATCTTCGAACAAAAACATGTCCCTACCTTTACACCCTACTCCGCCCAACACCACCCCTACTATATATCACAACGCCCTTCAATGATGATGCCTTACCAACAACAATATGCTGCATAATTCCCTCCTGATAATCAATTTGTTGATGGAAATTGCTGGTAATATTGAATCAATTGGATGGATCATATGACGCTGACCGACTTCAAACACGTCCTTCGATATGCTGCTTCTACTGTATTGGAATCAAATCAAGACTCAAGAATGACGAAATCAAGACTCAAGACTGGTTCTGACGCAACCATTGGAATCAAATATCAAGACTGGAATCAACTGGACCGACCTCAAGACTCAAGATCAAACACTTTCAAAACCTGTTTAGGGGATCTGGAATCACCCTAAATAAGTTTTTTTAAATCCCATTTTCATTTCTATCAAATTTTGTTTTGTAAATAAAAGTGAAAGACTGACGCACATTTTAGTGCTTTAACATTTTAAAGGAAATTTTTGTAAGTACGATTTAATAATATAAAAAGAGAAATTTTTAATAGATGTGATGTGACTAATATGTGTGCGACATCTCTATATTATATTATATGAAATGATGTAACTATAACTTGTAAACTACTTTTAATAATATATCAAGAAAGCAAATTAATATTTTATTGAAGACTAGATATTTTTAATTTCTATAACCAAGAATGTTTTATCATGGACTAATTATTTTGTAATGCTTTAATTTTTTAGAGTTTTTCATAAGATTTTTAAATGTTTTTTAATGAATATAAACTGACACTTTTTAACGAAAATTTGTTTGTATTTCATTTTTCTTGGATATGTGACAACACTTTGACTAAAACTTTGTGTAATGGCTAGTTAGATCACCAAAACATTGGCAAAAAGGGCAGTCAAAAGAAACATTAAATTTAGACTCGGGAACATACTATCAAACTATATATATTCAAATTTTTCAAATTATTTAAATATTTTTGAACGCCTCCCTCGAATAAACTCCCCCCCCCCCCCTCAAAATCCAAAAAAGATTATAAGCGCTCTTGGCATTTTTTCGAAGTAATGAAGCTGTTCCGCAAATTTATTTTTAGTTCCAAATTAGACAAGTCATCTGAATCAAAAAGAAATTTAAAATGTTCTCAAAGTTTAAATACTCTTCTTCGCAAAAGTCTTCAATTTCTTTTTCATCAATTTTTTTCGTTGCGATTTTTATATTTTTAGATTGGCCTAGCAGAAAATGTATAACACAATATAAAGTAATAGAGGAGGGTCTAACTTAAATTTTGAGGTATAACTTTTTAAATTTGATTCATTCTTTACTTACCAAGTTATGACCTTTTTAATTTAAATTCTTCAAAAGGTACAAAAAACACGTAAAAAGGGGTATCAAATTAGGCATTTTGTAACATTTTCACATATTTTTTTTCAAAATTGTCGCATTTCTTCATTTTCTTCCCACTGTGACAATTCCAATCTAACAATCCAAACGTTTTTTTGCACTTTTTAAAAAGTGAATTTTAACTTCGCAAGCTCGTGTCTTTTTAGCCACCGAGTCAAAACTAAAAAGTTATACCTCAAAATTTAAGTTAAACTATCCTCTTTGACTTTGGTTTCAATTAAGACTTTTTTCGGCTCCAAGGAGAGGCTAAACGTGCGAAGTCACCCGGTACAACCTCGGTTATAAGGTCTGCTCCTTGCTTCAATGGTGTAAATAAGGTCACCTATTGCTTATACTAACAGATCACTTACAAAAGCATTGAGTGATGTTAAAAGAGCAGTTATAGCCTTATACTATGTTTTTGGTGATTTTCTGCTATTTTAAAAAAGTCCACAATCAAACCGAGGTTTTACGACGCTTCTAATCTCAACATTTGTTGCGTGAAAATTTGAGATTTCAACTTTGTAAGCTAAAAGTTTTCAAATGATTTCTTCAGAGTAGGAGAAACTGTGACAAATTGAGTACTGACAGGTAAGCAATGTGAATTGCAACTTTTACATGTGGTTAACTTCAACCCTTTCCAGCTCGATGCCCAGTGTATTTGTCATCTGAACTTTTCACTCGCCAGGCCGATGTCCAGTATATTTAGTATCGTGAAATATTTGGGGTGTAATGTGTATAAAATAAGATCCCTCAAAAGAATTTGGAATTATATGCTCCGGCACAGTGAGGCTTAAAAATTACCAACTTGGCACAGGGGTACCATATTTTACATCTAATATACTTTTGCAAACACTGTAAGCGGCAGCATCAGGTAGCCAGCAGAATTGTATTAAGATTTTACTATCAATAAAATTAAATATTTTTTATGTTCTGAAAATGAGCAAGAAATCGAAAGCATAGTACAGTATAATGAGAGAATTAAATGCGAAAAGATGTCACCAGTTTAAACGTGCTCATATAAGTCATATGACGAAAATAAGTTCATCTTGTTTGGTCTCTTAGGGGAACTAATTTTTTGCGGATTTGTCAGAAATATGTAATGTGGAAAAAAATTATTAAATTTATTTGATATATCAACAACCGTCAAATTTAATTTTTTATGCAATCAGCTAAATCAAATTTTTTTTCCGCCAAAATTTCTTCCCGCCAATAAAATAAGTTGCAGCTTAAGGTAATGTCTGACATAAAAATAATGTCTGACTTGTTCGTGCCACAAAAACAATGTCTGACTTGTTGGAGTTCAGCTTATTTGTGTTGCCAAAACAATGTCTGATTTGTTGAAGCTCTCAACGTATTTGACCTGAGCTATTCATAAATTGCCAACGTGCTCATACCCAGACTGTCTTTATCAAACTATTTTTTTAACCAAACTTTGTTGAGCTTTGTCAGTCGATTAATTTTCAATTTAGTTCAGAACCATGGATAAGAGGTGACAGCAATAGGGCCATCTACGATTAGTCAAACTTTAATTGAATTCTCACAATTTTTAATAATATCTCGATTTCGTTACCGTTGGATGAATGATAATATAATCTGCAGTTATAATCAAACTTTGGAACTGCTGCATGGATCCAACTGATCGAACTCAGTCAAATTCTTAGCTAAAGTTTTCTGAAATTTTCAAAACTGATTTAACGAAATTATCATCAGAGATTACTTGTATAAAATTTCAAATTACAATATTACATATTTCCTACTATACAAATGAAATTCCATAACACCAACAGTTCACCATTTTGATTACATCTTAAATGTTTTCATTAGAGCTCCGCGCATGCGCAGGCTGAATACACGCTTGGCCATATTTGGATGTTACTTATTTTTCTCGATTATCCAAACACTCCTATATAATATTTTCAAGGCGGAAAGTATGGCTTATCAAGTAAAACATATTTTGATGCGAAATTTTAGATCCACCACATCCACTCATAAAAGACACTGCGATTGCGCGGTCGATAAATGGTTATACTTAGGTTGATATAAATATGTGGAACTGGTGGGAAGACGTTGCGGTAAAGCCTGAGTAGTTTGTGACAAAAATGATTACTAAAATCTTATGACAATCTCTTTTCCAGATTCCTGACGTTTGTAAACTGACAAAACGAAGCTTCATAAAACGGTTGTAACAAAAAGATTGCAGAAGAGGAACACCTACACGGACTACATGAATCAGAGGTGGAATTATACGTAAATAGGAAAAAGAACATGTTCTTAATTGATGGGTTCAACCTTCAACCTGGTAAGATTTTTTCGATTGTAGTAACAAGTTTTTTCTTTCTTTCTTTCTAAAATTTTGTGGGGAGCTTGAAATTTTGGAAATAAGAGATTGATTGAGATTTTCTAGAAAATAGCGTCATAGCGTCAACCTCAAGGGGAGGAGTAATATAATTTCGCCTAAAGGGGACAGATCCAGCTTGGCTTTATCCGAAGGGGGGGGGGGGGGAGGCTCGTATGTTGTCTGATAAAAAAGGTCGATGCAAACGTCATGAAAATCATATAAATCTCACTACTGAAAGGTTTAAAAAAATCTTATGGTAATACCATAGTATGTAATACCTTGATCCTTGATAGCTGTTTATCTCTTTTGGAAAACTTTTTTATGCAACATTAATTGCAATCAATTTTATTTTACGGTATAATTATAATCTACTACTTCAAGGAAAGAATCTTTCGCGAGGCGAAAAAATCGCGAAATTTTGGGATTTTACCTTCGCGAATTTGACTATATTTCACGAGAATTCACTTTCGCGAAAAAAGAAATTTGAAAATCTTTTTTCATGATTAGGACACTTTTTATGCCTCTCTGTAGTGTATATCCCTCCAAAAATAATGTTAGTGAAAAAAATGTATTTCGCGTACAAAGACGTTCAGCATTTTTCGTGGGAACTTACTATCGCGATTTTGCCGAAAAACCGCGAACTCGCGAAAGTTTCTTCTACTACTTTAACTACAAGTCAGTGTCGCACGCCTCTGGTGCATTATAACTACATCGCTACGCTCTTTTTAATCAGTAGAGCATAGCGATATTCGACTATGTAGCTGTATTAAACTAAAGTGAAGCTCGTGTAATTTGAATACCTATTCTGTTCAAATAGCCGTCCCAGACCACCGTAAAATGGCTTAGAATAAATTGAAATTTGAGCGAAAGTTTAGAATAGAGAGTAGCTAGCAAATATTATTTTGTTTTTACACAGCTAGAAGCTACCATTTCCATTTGATAAATATTAGTAATGGTTGAAATGGTATTTTATCTGTTACTATCTTCCTACGCTCGCTTCTGGTGTAAACATCGATACAATAGTAAAAGAAAAAAATCAATATTTAAACATGTTCGTCGTGGTAAGTATAATGCCAACGGAATTTACCATATGCATCAGTGTGACGAAATGCAAAAATCAACCCCTTGTGCGGGTTTGGTACAGGATATTATGGTTGTTAACGACACTCGCATTGTTAACCCTTTATTAAGTGCCAATTTCGGCTATAGTCGATATGGGCGATATGGGCTATACAGGAGAGAGAAGCCTCCTGCCTTTTCTATTTTCAACTTGAAATCTTGAGTTTTGGCCTGAGTTGCCGGAAATAAAATGCGCATTCAGTTGCAACACAAAAGATTTCGAAAAATCTTTTGGAAGAGATTTTGACCTTGAAAGTCAAAAAAATGCCAAAATTTGCCAAAAATCTCTTTTTTTAAGATTTTGACCGTTGTTTTGGTCATATTTTGACATTGAGTGAACGAAAATACAAAAAACTTGGTTCAGTTACACTAGATTCTGTCCTCTAGCTAAAAGAACTGAAAAAATTGATTTAAAGCCGCACCACTAGGCAGTTCGTCGTCAAGTAGTTAAAAAGGAACGCCCTCCGCAATGCCGCCTTGCCTAAAACGGGCGGCCCCAAAGGGCCCCGAAAAGAAAGAGGAGACTAATTCCTTTTGGTTCAGGAGATATTGATGTTTAAAGTTTGTCCTAGCTCATTTTAACAAATAGAGCTCGGCACGGAAAGGGTTAACGAAATACGGTACACGGTCTCAAAATTTAAATGGTTAAAATAATTGTAAACAATTGGTTATTTGAAAATAAGTGGAACACTCAATCCTGTGTGTAGAATTTTCTAAACCCAGGGTAATATTAATCTGAATTTATTATTTTTGTTTTAGTGGAAGATGAAGCCTTCCTGTACTCGGAAGTTTGTTATACTAAACAAAAATTCATATCGACAAATTTCTAATAAAGCTTTTCCATTCCACACGGTTTCCAGCCATATCAAACCAATTATTAATATCAATCCCACTTTTCGAAAAACGTAGAGATCGACCATATGTCATTCTTGGACAGCCCCTCGGACGTTTAGAGCTTACCCAAGAAGATAATATTTTTCGTTGTAAAAGATCCCAATTCATTCTACTGACATCACCAGCCCATCTCAATCGCTGTCTGTAAATGTACGTTTCAATAGATTCGAGAGACAGACGTTCCAGAAGCTCAACGATGCAAATAGGTATGCTTCCGGTTCACTCTACACATATTCATAATACGCCTAAACCCGATGCGGGTAAAACACTAAGATATAAGTAACAAAAATAAATTATATTCAATCAATTTCCACTTATAGCTTTTTTATGAGCTCGGTGCTCCTTTCGTCTTTGATAAGTTGCAATCCGATTTGCATTCACAATTCTACAAACATTACCAATGGTTCTTCTCCAGAGCGGTCGATGGACAACCAAATTCTGCCACTGATCTAAGATTCTGCCCGTTTTAAGAACATTTTTAAATGTAGTGTGAATAAGGGTTTTAGTTTTGGCTTTTAGTCTCCTCAGGTCAAAGACATCACTATCATATCGAAACCTGATCTTTATGCTGAATTGATGACCAATATCTTCGTACGTAAGTATGAGAAGTACGGCAGCATATATACCATACAGCGTGGGTGCTAACTTGCAGCCTTGTTTAACACCATATAACACTTATATTCAAGAGGCTCGGTCAATTCTCCATCGACAATTAGGCGAGCATGAACTTGAGAATAAAGACATTGGATCATTCGGATAAATTTTGAAGGACAACCAAGCTTTCCCAAGATTTTGAACAATAATTCTCTATTAACCGTATCGAATGCTTTGGTAAAGTCGATAAAAGCGATGTACAAGTTTTGACGTTGTTCTCTGGTCTTCTCCATTAATTGTCTCAATGTAAAGATACCATCAATGGTTATTCTCTTTTTGTGATAGCCGGATTGAGACTGGGGATAAGCCTTGTCAACTATGCGTTTAAGTCTCTGTAAGAGGATATCAGCAAAGATTTTCCCCACGACACTTAATAGAGGAATTCCTCGATAGTTTCCGCATTGACTACGGTCTCCCTTTTTGAAGAGAATGGTGTTGTTCGGATCTATGATTTCTTTTGGTAGGTTTTCCGTCACCCAAAACATTCAGATAATTGTAAACAAGAAGGCTTTTAGGGTATTACCACCATGCACAAGAACTTCTGGCAGTACACGATCAGGACCGGGACTTTTGCCAACTTTGGTGTTTTTGAGTGCGGTGTCAAGTTCTTTTTCGTTTATAGGGAGATCAAGGGAGTCATCTAACGGAAATTGCTCGATGTTGTAAATGAGACTTGCGTTAACATCGGTTGGTTGATTTAATAGTTCACTGAAATGCTCTACCCAACGATCTTTAATGTCTGAAGGTGATGTAAGCAGGACGCCAGCTTTCGATCGAACAAGATGTGTTGTTTTACTTCGGGTACCGTAGATCTTATTTACAGCTGCATAGAATCCTCGATGGTTTTGGGATTGAGCGTAACGTTTAGCTTTGATTGCTCTTTCTTGAAACCATTGATTTTTCAGTAGCCTAATACGATAACGCAGCTCATTTCGATTCAATTGTTTATCTTTCAGGATTTGTTGAATCTCCTCATCTTGATCATCAAACCAGTCGTTTGATATCTTTTTCTTTTGATCGAAGGTGTGTTTAGCAGCTTCTTGTAAAATCACTTTAAATTCTTCCCAGTCTTTTTCACAATCCGGAAGCTTTTCGTCGAGAAACCGCTTCAACCCATGTTTGTTTTCTGACGTTAATATTATGTAGAACTTTTTAGGAAGTTTCAATCCTTTGTTTTTGTAATGTATTCGGAAGTTGCAATTCGACGTTAGCAGTTTGTGATCCGTAAAACAGTCAGCCTTAGGGTTGATTTTAGTGACATTGATGTATTGCTTGGCATGAGCATTTGCGAGTACATGGTCGATTTGATGGAAATGTTTAGATCGAGGATGCTGCCAGGTTGTTTTTAAACAATTTTTCATTTGAAACATGGTTCCCATAACACATAGCCGGTATTTAAAACAAAATTTAAGTAGTATGAGTCCATTCGAGTTCATGCTTCCGACACCATGTTTTCCGCTTATTGAGGGCCACGACAGCCAGTCATTTCCAACACGGGCATTTAGGTCACCAAGTACAATAATTCTGTCATTTCGTGCGTCCTCTAAACAGTCTCCTAGTTATTCGTAAAACTGTTCCTTTTTCCTCCTGAGTTCTTTGCATGGTGGGTCCATATACACTGACAAGTGTCAGATAATCATTATTTTTCAACATTATTCGTAATGTGGAGATGCGATCATTTACTGGAATTGGGTTAAGATCAGACTGCTTGAGGAGATCGTTGTGGATTGAGAAACCTACGCCAGCTTCTTCCTTGTCACTCACACTCCAGAATACTTACAGTTACAGAAGACTTTTCTCCACAAGATTACCGGTTCCAGGACGACGGACTTCACTTAACGCACAAATGTCTATAGCAGCTTTTTCGAGTTCTTTATATATGATAGCTGTTGCACGCTCGGGTCTAATTGAACCATCACTGTCGTTTGTCGTTCTTACATTCCATGCACCAAGCTTTAGTGAAAGTGATTTACACGGATTTCGCTTCTTGTTCACCACAGCCGCGACCTGTGGCGCATCGGTTATCCCGAATGCGGTAGCTTGATCGGTGAGATTCAAATCTATTTCTATCATGTTATCTGAGTGAGGCTGCACCTGCGATGACGACACTAAACGGTGCATAATAGTGTCCCTTGGCAGAGGAACATGTTTTCCAGTGGCACAACATAATTGAGACGACTGCATGATTCTTCTGTTGCTTTTTGCCAGAGATGCCATCGTGTTGATAACATAACTGCCAGGTGCCGGAACTGGTATCGAGTTGGTAGCCAGAACCGCCGAGTGCCAGAACTGATATCGAGTTGATAATCAGAACCGCCTATGTCGTACCCTGACGAGGGAGGCTATGGGTGTAATATCACAGGCCCAACTGTGAAAACCCAGGCTAGTGGAGGGAAAGAGGCACCTTACTTGTCCATTCTAGGGTAAGGCTTGAATGAAAATCTTTGCCGATCTGTATTTTATAATTCACCTTGTGCATTAGACAAAATAGACGACATTTGTAGTTATATGATATGGGCATCCAATTAACTTTATCTAGGGTTTCATAGGTAGATATTTTGTTTGGTAGACGATGTATAATCTTTGCTGCTTTCGTACATGGATTTTCCTCTAAAGACGAAAGCATCCAACGAGGACCTTTTTTTGAACATCTTTTAGCCAGGCATAGTTGACCTAGAAATTTCAATCATTCCTAGAAATATTGATATGGTTTCCTTCGTATATCCAAGCCTAGTTTCACATGCTCTCTTCTAGAAATTTTGATCTGTTCCCTTTGAAATTTCACAAATACGTTTAAGGATTTGACTCAAATTTATTTAGTTGGCCTCAAACTGAGATGTTGTAGGCTATGGTTGGAATGATAGTAGCAAAATAAAAACACTTAAGAACACTTGAAAGTCCCAATAGTGAACCTTGGGGCACTCCTTTATCAACAGATGCTAATTCAGATGTTTGGCTGTTAACAATGGTAAAATGTTTCTTGTCATTTTAAACATCTGTTACTCCATTCAAAGACATCACCACTAATACCCACTGCTTGCAGTTTCTTTTAAGCAAGGTAATGTGACACACGCTGTTGAAACGTGGTAGCAAATCTCAATTTGACTGCATGTTTCTTATGTTTCATTTTTCGTCCAATCAAAACGCACGATTCAAAATCGTTGATAAAACGCATGTTTATAGGAAAACGTGTTTCTTAAAATGACATAAGGCAGGGGGTTTAGATTGAGGGCTGGCAGGCTATGGGGGTAATAATTTAAGGTTTTTCTGAAAGGTAAAATATTTCCTAATCAGTAACGGTCTTGTTTTGAGTTCTCTTTAGGTAGAATTTAGTCCGAGGACTACCCCTAACCTTCCATATGCAAGTTTCATCTTTCTCTCTCCTTGTTTTCTCTTTCGCCTTACAATGCCATTCTTTTTTTGAGAAATCATCGGTTATCTGGAAATCCAATTGTTCTAGCTTGTGGACCGATGTCATAATTCGCTTCTTTTCTTCCTCATTTTTCAGGGTCACTTTTAAAGGTCGCCAC